>RPOG01001931.1:0-116730 GCA_008086565.1 Thalassoma bifasciatum
GGGGTGAGGAGGGAGGCAGAGCGGCTTAGAGAGTCGGAAAGGTCAAACAGATCGACTTACTTTCCTGGATCAGGGATCTGACTGCAGACCGTCCTCAGAGCCTGGAAGCTGTTCCTGATGGCGTGGATGTTGGCCATTCCCATGAACATCACCTCACAGTTTGGGTAGTACTCTAAACACAGAACGACACACACGGCTCCAGTCAAGGTCATGAGACGTTGAGAGACTCTCACATACAGCAAAAGAAAGTATCAAAAGGAGTGGGTTTCACTTTAACAGTAGGAGATTTAGAAGCCATAGATTCAGTAACACTGAACATTTTCAGAAGTATGTCATCAAACAGAGAGAGGCCTCTGTTTATAATCTGGGTCAGGACATGTTGTCACACAACAGTATGATATTTTTCTGAAGTAGCTTTTGTTCCCTTTAGAACTAGATCACTTCAAAAACATTTGAGAAATGTCGGTGATAATGTCCTTCAAATCAGATCTTTTTTTCAAATGTTGAGCACAAAAATTGGCATTCCTTGAGTATAATCCCAGAAACTGGTAAAAATGCTCCTTCAGCTCTATTTTGTGTCTGCTCCTATATGATTGATTGAAAAACATCTCTGCACAGGTTATGTTTGGATGGCACTAACATCCTTAAAAAAATCTATTGCCCCTTGTGTTAAGCTTTACCTCACAGGTAGCAGTCGTTAGTGATAGAGCCAAGAATGATACATTTAGCGAGTGCAGATATAAACGTCATATTGCTTCAAGGCTCCTCACATGCTTTAACACAACAATCAAAACATACACTTTCATCCACAGCAAACTGCCTGCACATTTTGAGGATGCACATCAGCTCTGGGCTTCTCCAAATTGAGCTTGTGTGAAACAAGTTGCAAAGAGAAAATTTTTGTGTAAGTAAAGAAAATTAGACACCAGTTGATAGGCTGTCATCTTTCTTATTCTGTTGTTTATGTGTGGGGTTAACCCCCTAGAGCAGAGGTCTTCAAATGTGCCATGTTAGTGAGCAGTCAGTGAGCTGTTCTAGGAAACCTGACAGAGCCAGTATGAAACATGCAGACGTGTGATTGGCAGAGCAGTAATAGACGGGTCCACGAACCCCCTGTTGAAGATCTCTGCCATAGACTGTGTGAGAAATGGACGTTCTCTCTGTGACATCATCTTTCTGTGTTTGCAATTGAGTTTTGAGGCAAATGGTAGCCATGTTGGGAAAGGGGCGGGCTTGAGCCTCCTTCGCCCACCTGTCAATCAGCTGAGGTCTGTCTCTGATGGATAAACTAGCAATCTGAGTATCTTCAGCTGAGTTGGAAAAAAAAAAAACCTGTACAGTCTGCTGTTAGAGAAATAAGCTATTCAGAGGAAAGACAGTTTTCTGGGCTGTAAACGTGTTTACTTCTGCTGTAAAAATTGCTTTCTTTATAGCTTAGTGTGTTTGTGACTTTTGGTGCCTCGAGCCTGTGGACACTCAAGAAACTGCAGATTTTAGCACTTCAGCATTGCCTCATATTTTTAAACCAGGGATTGCTGTGTCGTAGCGGCTGATAGTCGTAAGTACCACATACTACTGCATTAATGTGTCAGCGCTGGTCTGCATTAATTCTCAGGAACATAAGAGCAGTGTGATGTTTTGAGTGTATCACGTTGAGGCTGATCTATGTTGCTGTTCATGATCAGCAACTACTAAAAGGAAGTATAAAGAAGGGATGTCACGATGTCAGACGGGATGAAACGAATGGCTAATGTGCGGTGACTCAGAAACTTGTGAATACAGGAAGCACCATCACTCTCAGTTAACCAATCACAGGGAACAGGGTCCACGTCATTTTGACTCACAGTTGTATTTGGAAAGAAGTGCATGTAACGCATCGTAAATATTCTTCAGCAGAAGTGTAAACCTCTATGTGACCTCTTACCTATCACCATATTGACTATAAATCTCTCTTTAGACCTAGATTTTCGTTGATTTGACTCTGCCTATCTATTATTTATCAATCAGTCTGTAAGATACCAGCATTCATTTCAAACTTTACTACACATTCAGCTCTTTTATTAACTCATTGCTGTTTTATGTTAGAGTGTTTGATTTTTTTTCACAAGTGGCTCCATAAGACTTGCTTTCCAAAAGATTCGTGAAGCCGTTTGTATAGTTTTAAATAAAGGAAAAGGAAATTGAGATATATTGGCAAAAACACTGGATCAGTTCGTGTTCCAAGTAAAAGCCCATCCAATTGTTTGAGACTTCTCAGATGTTTGGTTTTACCGACCTTCACATTCACAGCCTCCGCCCTTGGCTCGGTTGGCCACTGCAGCAGTGTACGAGCGAGCGTCCAGGATCAGCAGCTTGTGTGGCACAGTGTTGTCATCGCATCCGGATCCGCCCGTCAGAGAAGAGTCTGGAGACACAGGAGAAAGAGAGGACAGACAGATGAGTCGTAGCTCTGTGAGAGGAGGAGGGACAGAGAAGAGAGAGCAGGGACGTTACAAGCTGGACACTGACTCGGTTTGAAAGATCAATATCTTCACCTGCTGAAGAAAACAACAGTATTTCTATTGGTAACGATTAAAGTCAAGAGAGCTGAGTTCAAAACTACCACAGAGACAGGACAGGTAATTACTCTGAGGCTGTGACTGAACCACTTCTCTGTGCACTCTGTCGCTGTTTGGCTGCCACTCATGTCGTGCACGCAGGGAACATTTTTCAAGTCTTTCAGGGACTTTATCATTCTCTACATGCATTTATCTGATATGTAGGTCTCCTTACAAAAATCTACTATAAGAAAGGAGCATTTTAAGCATCTTAGTTCACCATGAATTACCGTTGCTGCAGAGCTGAAGATGTTTTGTGCATGGCACTTGTGTTGAGCATCATTATCTGTCTGTGGTCCACTTTACAGAAGGGAAACTAATGAGACGTGTAAATTATGTAAAGTGTTTTCTCCCCTCTGAGTCATAAGGACCAGTCTGAGTTTGATCATATTTTTAGAGCCTCAGTGCTCTTTAAGTCCATGCATGAATCTGTATTCATCATCAAAACAACTGATTTACCAAAATCACTGTCGCAGGAGTCTGGAGCTTCGCCGCGCTGTCTGCAGCCGGGCGCTCCACAGGTGACCTTGGCTCCGGTGACCATCTGACAAGCCTTGGCGATAGATGTCACCAGGTACTCATCATCGGTGTTCCTCCAGCCCCACCAGCTGATCTCAGGCTGGCTGCAGCGGGCGATCACTGCCCCGTTCTTCTGGTGCCTGGGAGTGAAGGACAGGGAGTCAGTGAACATGAATCTAAACCATAAAAATAGAAAACTGGGTCAAAGGTGTTTTATTGTTTGGTATGGAAGTAATGAAGCTTCAAACTTCAATGAAACTTTCAAAGTCAAGTTTAACCTCTTACACTCCACTGAAGCGTCAGTGCTATTCCTCCCATGTCATCAAAGTATAAACATTAACGCCTCTGTCAAACATCAGAATGCTGTACTGTACGTCGAAAAGCTTAGATTCTTCACGTTTCAGCCGCTAAGTTTGTTTTACAGTTTACTTGACCGACAAAACGTGTCCCCACCTCAATACTCTGAGTTTTGATGCCAGGAGAGCCTGATTTATGCAAGGAGTGTTCTCTGCTTGTCTGGCCAGTAGCATTGGTTATGGCTGCGTAAAGCCCCCCTGACAGGCTGGTTTCTCGGCCAATGGGCCTGACAATCACCCCTACAGCAACCGGCAGCCTTATAGCATTCACAGGAAGCCAGCCGCCGAGTTAGACTGTGGAAAAATCGACTTTTTTGGCCGCCTGTAATCATTTATATTCATGTGAGAAACATGAGAGATACAATCTGTGACCAGGAGCTATAATTTCATGATTTTCTGAAAACTTTTAACAGAGAGAACAGAGTTGACTACAAAGAGGACGCTGAGCACTGATAAAGCTGGTTTCATTCACACAGATTTGTCAGACTCGTGCGTGGAAAACAAGAACGCATCTGCTGGTGTTAAATCACCTGAGACAAAAACTCTTTAACTCCTACAAGTTCAAATTTCACCCAGATGTAAACGACACGGTGTTGAAGTGATGTGGTGGATGTCTCATGTCTAGCATGAAGCATCTTGAAGTTAACAATGTCCAAAAATTGGTTTAAAAAGTAAAAAAGAGCAGGAGAAAAGGTGTTTTAGCTGCATTTATCCTGATGTGGACTTCAGCCACATATAAAAACATGACATTTTCTGAAACTAGAGACTTCAATCTTTCAAATGAGGTGTCACTGATGAATTTTGACCTTATGGTTTTTCAGTTATAAGCCTTAAAAACATAGCATAGTAAATAGGCCAGAGTTGGGTGGAGTGTAAGGGGCTAAAAGCCGATGAAGGTGTCCTACAAGGTCTACATGACTTTTACGCCATGATTGTTGTTTCCACATTTACTTCAATATAAGGAATAGACCAAGCACTCTTACTTTTGTCTTTTTTTCTTGACAAGTACTTGTTTGTCTGCTTGAGAAAAAAGTGTGAGTACTTTCCATTTCTGTATGTGTGAGCATGTCTGTAAACAAACCTGTAGACCACCACAGGGATCCTCTTCCAGGATCTGAAGGACGCAACACTCTCCAGCTCCTTGTCTGTGATCCAGATTGGCACCAGAAGCTTCTGCGGGTAGCTGGAGCACAGCCTGCAGACGACAATAAAAAGATGGGTTTTACTCAGGAGGAATAAGCGTTGTTTATATTGCAGTAAAGATGATGCAGTGAATGTGCACCACAGCTGATTCAACCAAACTGTGTAAGGGGAGAGAGTCTTTCATTGAGAAAACACAAACCAGGGTTAAACAGAGCTTTGATCCACAATACACAACCGTTCTGGTTTTCAGGGTCACTCCTGCATCAACAGCTCAGCTTTGGCAGAAAATAAATCACAGAGTGCTTCGGTCTAACTCCATCTGTCTCTGGTCTCCTCCTCCTCCTCTCCCATGATGCTCTCTTCAATTTCTATTCACCTGCTGGCGAACTGAAAAGGGAGGGAGACTGTGCGCGTGTGTGTGTGTGTGTGATGGGGGAGAGAAAGTGAAACTCTGTGCTGAGTCATGGGCCTCAGCAGGCTGCGGCTCGTTTAATTAGCCGGTTGTCCTGTGTGTCTGTCTCCCTCAGCAGGATGAGCTCTCCTGGGTCCTCGGAGCAGACTGACCTTTTTTCATGTGTGGCGTTCAGTGAAGGAGACTTGAGCTTGATACGCAGGTAAACATAAACACACTTTAAACTGCATTATTCTTGCCTGACTGGCTGCCACAGTGTAATGTTGGTGGGTAAACACTAAACATTAGTCAGGGCGCTGCTGAGCGCGGAGGTCAGATGAGGAAAGGTGAAAACACATTCAAATTGATCTGTGTTGTCGGAGTCCTTTAAAGGGAGATGCTGTTTACACCTGATATCAACGCACCTCTCAGGGGACTGGAGCTCATACCAGAGCTTTAACTACGGCTATAAAAGCACTTTAATGTGTCATGAGGCTGGATTGAGAAGCCATCTTGGAAATGTTGAATTCAACTTAGCATAATTCTGATACATATGAGGAAAAGAGGTGGGCCTTTAGTCTCTTTACAGACAAGTGCATGTGGTTTTTGGTGTTGTAGCCAGCCTCTATAAAGAACAATAGCTTTTAGATCATCTTTATAAGCTCAATTCTTTTTGTTATGGTCATTCCTCCCCTCACTTTCCGCATCCAGAGATAGTATAATTTCCATCTGCATGGCACAAACATTGAAGGAAGTCAACTCCATTAACAGTCCAATGATCAAAAATTCCAGGAAAGTTAAATTAATGATGCATGCTCCCACCACAACACAGAGTTCTACTGCCACAGTTATTACATTGTTACATTATATTTATAACTGTACGACACAAGCTGATTATTGTATTAGTTATTACATCCCAGAGTGAAGTCATGTGACACAAAAATTAGTTAAAATAATGTCAGAGGCAGACATGAAGAGGACCCTTGTGAATCTCTGCTTGGTTACTCTTCCTCACAGATGTAGATGGCGTAACAGTTGTGCTTCACTGAACTGAAATTGAATTGTAAATCTGAATTTTGACAACGAAATTATGTTTTGCAAATTCAATTTCTAACGACACAAATCTCAGCCCACTGATGCAGTACAACAAGGCAACAAAAACTGAAAGAAAAGTGCATGGAAAGTCACACCGTTTTGGCTCGGCGTGTTCATGGTTAGTGGTGCTTTTGCAGCCAGCCTCAAGTGTAATCTCAAAGAAATGCAGTTGGGTCAATGACAAAAAGAGGGTCTAAAAACTTAGTTTTAAAAAGTTCTTTGAAAATGGATAAAAACATATTTCTGAGAGAAGAATTATGTTTTCTAACAGATTTCAGCAGTTGACCAACATTTCAAAGATTTTAGGTTCATAATTTTTTAGTATTTTTAATTTGAGCACCCAAAAATGTCATGTGGCGCAACCAAATATATGAAAATATATTTATATGTTCCTGTTATTTTTTCTGTGTGAAATTATTGGCAAGTATCTCACAAGTTTCTGTAGTGACTCATACATTTTCATTTTGTGTGTTTCATTTATTTTATGTGTGAATAAGATAAATAATTTGATGTTAAAATAACATTTCACATTATTACATTCCAACATGGTGGACTGTACCTTTAACAAGGTCAGTGGTTACTTCACTTTTTTTGAAAAAATAGTCATAAAGTCTCTTTAGATGTTTGAAAAGGTGAACCAGTGTTTACAGTAAACCCGAGGAGACCGACTACGTCAAAGGACAAAGCTGTTTTATTCTCTTCACTTTAAAATAAAAGTCTAATGTTACAGTTGCACCACTCTGACATTTGACAAGGTGAAAATTACGGGACAAAAGTTTTTTAAATTTCTCAACAGATTTAAAATTCAAAGAATGTTTTATGTAAAAAGATTCAAGCATAAAATAATGCCACTGTATTTTTTATTTCAATTTACAATAACTGACATTCAATTTTTAGAGTTTAATTTGACACCTATGAACAGTCCTGCCAACGTGGTGGACTGTAAAATCCCCAAACTCCTTGGTTTTGTGTTTTTTTGTACAATATAAAATTATCAAATTTCTACACAAGTTTATTGTGTCCAAAGTATCTTATTTCTTTATGTACACTACTTTATGAGTTAAGTTGATGGAAGGAAATATTGCACTCGGACACAAAAAAAGGGACGTCACGTCATTGACCCAGTTATTAGCACTTCCACGTGGGCTTCATATTCACCGAGTTTGTGCTTGTTAGAAATCTGATCACCGTGTCCACAAACGGAGGTGATTGCAAAACTGGCAATCAAAAATTGTCATCAATTATTTTTACAACTTTTGAAAAATTTTCTGTATTTTGTGAAACATTTGAAAATTCATGGATAACAGTATTTAAAGTTTAACATTAAAGATAAAATACTTGTAGATTAGAAACCAGCAGTACCTTGTTAATTTATAGCAGTGTTGGCAAATATCTCACACTAGGTGGTGGTTTGATCCATTTGTCATGCACTGATTTAGAGTCTGTATACTATGTATACAACTGTTGCGTACTCCTTTCGTAATCAGGGTGGCTGTCATATAGGCAGGAAGCCCTGGTGTTCCTCATCAAACAGACTTGAGAAAGATATTTTGAATAACCAAAGAGCAAAGCAGAGTGTTCTTTCACACTGAAAGAACAAACTGAAACCACAGTTCCCTCTCAGAGTCCTGGAGTCATATGAAGTTTTGTTCCTATGTTGTTTTCTGATTATAGACTTTCTTCTATAACAACAGAGGAAATGATCACATGAGAAGGTCAAGGTCACACTGCAATAACAAACTTGTGACATGACAATAATGTTGGTACAGGCTGAACTTCCACTTCCTGATTGAGACCTGACACTCAGAGCTTGATTGCGCTAAAACAAGTTTTCATTCAGGCAGTTAGATTTCCGATTTGCAGCACAGTTACAATGCTTCTGCTTTTTGTCACAGCTCAACTTAACCTTGTCTATCCCCGAATGACGACCATGGCTTTTTAAAGGTACAGCACTATCTCTCTATCTGCTGCCAGAAGTGTCGGGTCGTTTCAGGTAAGGTATCTGTGACGTACTTGTAGTTGCAGTTAATGTCTGACACCCTCCAGACGTTCTGCGTGTCGAAACCCATCCTCTTCACCTCCATCTCCATCCTCTGACGCACGTGGTCACCTGCACACACACAAACATGGAGAAAGAGGAATTATTTAGAGACTTTTTCATGTAAAACTCAAGTAATTTTACTAGGGATACACAGTAAATATTAGCATATAGGGTTATTGGCTGAGATTGTCTTAAAAATGGACTATTGGTTATCGGCCCATATAACAAGTTGCTGCACACTTAATTAAATGCCGACCTGGGGGCCCTGGAGCAAAGAAGACGTGCAAAGCGCAACATGTTCCAGGTGAACAGCAGCTATGTTTCCTCATTCTGTGAATTGTGAAATCCGCCAGGTTTGCTCTGGTTGTGATTTTTGTTATGATTGACTGAAGGAAAGCATTAAGTCATCAAGTAGTTTTATTATCTTGCACAGAAAATGAATATTATGTAACAGATGTGATGAGAGTATGTATCATTTTACTGTACGCTAATTCCAAAACAGAAGAGAGTTGATGATCTCTGCAATTTAGTGTATGGAAAAAAATATCGGTACCTGTATTGGTTGTTGGCTAAATGAGTTGTAAAATATCGGCATTTTGGATATTGGCCAAAAATTCCAATAACGTGCATCTCTAAATTTTACTGTTGATGACATATGTCTTACCAGGGCGACAGAGATGAACGTGCTGGTCTTCATCGTCAGCGCTGCCTCCGAGACACCAGGCATGATAGGCCAGAGCGAAAAGGTCCTCCAGCCTCGACGGGTGTGCTATGGCCCGGTTCAGGCGCTTCACCCACTCCTGGCACTGCTTGAACGTTGCAAAGTGGCATCTGCGGAGAATGCACAGGATGCGAGAGTGAGATGAGTGTTATTTCCCAGCCTTTAAACAGAGCTAATAACAAGGCTGCTTAATGAAGCAGAACCAGGGCCCTGCCAGAACATCTGCTGCTGAGGATCTGAAGGTTTCTCTGCTTGGGAAGTTTGCGGGTGTCCTCCAACAGACGAGGATTCAGAATCCAGGCTCAGGATTTAAGAGTAGGCCTTGTTCTTCTTCACTGGAAACTGTTTATGAGTGTGAGCATGTTAGGTAGTAGTTATATATGTGCCATCTGTCTGATCTTGGCAGCTGATCATGAGAGCGAAGAAATGAAATGAAATCATCAAATAAACACGGCTCCAATTCAACAAACACTGCACAGCTCCCTCTCTTACTCACTTTAAGATAAATAACAGATGCATCCCCCATCATCATATTCTTCTCCTATTTAATGTGTGTTACAGCAGATTGTTATGATGGTAGTTTAAGCTTGTAGAAATGCTTTTACAGTTTCTTTTTTCTTTTTTTTCAGTCCACAGAGAGTAAAAAAGACACAAAGACTAGTGGCCAGTGTAGGTCCTGCTACCCATCACTCTTTTAGAAGTAATCCTTACACTTTACTTATTACTTCCTGGCAACAGTGATATGTTACACTACTGTTTACATTACTTTTCTTTTCTTTACACCCCACAAAGTTGATAATTATGTCCTTTGATAGTAGAGAGAGAGGACACTGACACTGTTTGCTGCTTCTCCAGTCCACAATTTTAATGATGTTTATTATGTCTCAGTGTTTTTTTTGTTCTTGTTATATCTTTGTTTCCAGCAAGATATTCACCAGCCCTTCCAAAACCTGGAAATTCAACAACATGTTCAACTGTTTTCACCTGCTTTTTCCAGCCTGTGTGGCTGTGTTCGCTTTTTACTCAGCGCTTGTAGAACTTTGAGATTTCTTGGAAAATGAAAAGTGGGTAACAAATAAAATACATCGCTATTTTATTATTATTATTTTTTTCTCATTGTGATTCTGGTTTTGCACATGGCCTCTGTGTGAAAGGTAGGTTATTTGAAATACACACCTGGTTCAACTGGGGACAAGAGACAGATTTTGAAATCGAATCCCAAGTTGCTCAAAGTTGAACGAGACCACAAACAAGGAAACAATTTACATCTGGCAACAACGTTCCTGTCACCTTTCCTCTCAGCAACACAAAAGTAATGAGCGTATTTCCAGCTGTTAAACGTAAACATGTACTCTCTCTTTCAAGCAAGCAGAGGTTGCCAAGTACGTATGACAACAATAGTAGAGACAAGCCTATTGGCCAAGAATACTACCTGTGAAAGAAACCTGGCAACCATCTCACTGCTCTGTTACTGTGGAAATGAAATTAATCTGTGGATTGTTGTATACTGAATCATTTGTGGGTTGATATCAGCAGCAGGGGAGTGAACAGTTACTTTTTGGGTGAGTAACTGTAATATTACTATTGGAATTTCCGGAGTAATTCATACTACTTGTAAGTAATATCGTTATTGAAACACATTATTAATAATTTAGTACTGTCCAACAGTGCTGGTGGCAAAAATTATAAATATAAAGCTGAAAGTATGAATCAGTGTACAAAAATATCTCTTATTAAAGATAGTCTTGCTCACCCTGACACTATGACTAAAAACACCAGCTGAGCTTCCTCCCTTTAAATAGGCAGAGGTAACTGTGTTTAACTGTGAGGACATGCTCTCCATAACCACCACTGTCTCTGGGTTATGAAGCACTTTAATTATATTCATATAATAAAACGACTGTTGGAGTTGTAGCCTCTATTTTTAAACCTGGACACATTGATTTGTGGCTCGGCGTGCTGGTGTGAGGTATAAATTGCCTCCTACAGGCAGACTGAGCTGAGCTCCTGTATTATTTATTCCAGTGCCGAACAGACCACTGCTCTGTATTTACCCTGGTTAATAACAGCATCAATCTGCCTGCTGAGCTCAGATGTCTGCAGTGTGTATGTAAGGAGCTTATCCTACCTGACAACTTTGGAGTCTTTGCAGATGATGTGCAGCTGGAACATATCTCTGCTCTCCACACTCTCGATCAGCCTCAGAGGCACCTGTAGGGGGAGACAGAGAGCAGGTGTGATCAGGATGTTGGCTCGCTGTCAGAGCACAGAGGTTACCACCCTCTGCTCTTAGACACACAAAGAAAAACTTTAATCTCATGTTGGAGGAGAAGACGGCCTCTGAAGTAAGTTAACTCTAAACCAGCTGTCATGTTAACAAACAAACACCATAAACAGGGAATTCATTGTGACTGTTTAAGTACCAAACTGTCCAGATGTTAGAGGTGAGGTTATGATTTAAGGTTTTATTCCTTTCAGTGCTTTCCTCCCTTTGTTAAAGTGTGAGAAAACCTTTAACATGACAAACAAGTGAGCAGAAGCTGACACTCATGAATGGTAGCAGAGGAATAACTTATTCACACTGATGATGATTTGCTGGTTGTATAAGTCAAATGTGGAGTTGTTCTGGTCTTAAAGCAGGGAGGAAGTCCATTACAGCTTTGATCCAGCACCATAATAACCTGGACTCCTCCTGAGTTATGGTGTGACAATGACAGCAAACAGACATGCAGTGTTGGGAGAGTGTGATCTTGATGCCTTTTAGCTGAAGTCTGATGAGGATTTATGCCTCTGGGGGCTACCTGCCAACTTTTCTGGGCTTCCACTGCAGTAAGTAGTTAGTCATATAAACCTTCAGCCAAGATTTCCGTGCAAAGTAAGACAGAGTCGTCATTGAAAAAAGACATTTGAGAACAGATTGTATGCAGATTTGGGCTTAAAGACATCAATTAGAGCTAAATGGTTTTTAGATGACTGCAATGAGAGAAAGAAATATATTGTGTCAAATTACATTCCTGTTTAATTGCTCTCTAGATAGAATATTTTCCTGCAGCCAAAGCTTGTTGAAACACTTCTGAAGGTATGAAAACAGAGAAAGAAAATACTTTCACAGACAGAAATTATGTCTTTACCAACATTTTTGAGCATTTTATTCAAAGACTCTTTGCTAAGTGGGTGATATGTCAACAGTCAGTGTTTCTAAACCAAGGATCTTGTTTTTATATACGGTATATTTACAAGAAGAACTCATTGCCTGATATTTAAAGAGGGAGTATTCAGCTTTACAGTGTCTTAAACATGGACATAAAGTAACATTGCTGGATGAGACTAGCTGAAATAATGAGGTCATCACTCTTAAGTGCTTCATGACATGTTTGTCATGGACCTCAAACACCGAGGTCTGCTCACAGCCCCGCCCCAAAAGGGCCTCCAGAAGGGCTGGACAATCACAGGCAAAGAGGTTTGTGGAGCAGGGAGTCTTAAAGAGACAGTCACTAAAAAAAAGTGTTTCATACACAGGCTGAAATAGGGGGTTTTATGAAACACTAATGAGGGAAAATAAAGATTTTTTTTACTGTAAATAATTTGAAGCTACTACTTTAGAAGGGACAGTATGAAGACTAAAAGAAGCAAAGTACCCTCCTTTTAAGTAAAGGTTCCAGACAAGGGATTGTAGAAGTCGGGATGGTTTTTAGATTTTAGAGCTAAATGTTTAACTGATTTTTATTGTGTTTTTAAAAGTTTACACTCACAAGATGGATGCAAATTGCATTTGCTAAAGAGTTGACATGTATTCATTTTGATTTTTTGGAACAAATCTGTCCATTTTCCTACAACTTAACTGTAAATTAAATGTAACAAACTTCAAAATGACTGAGTCAAAAAACAAATACATCATTACTACTGAGACATCAAACCAAAATAAGAATAAATAAGCCAATAATGTATTTTGACGTCCAAAGAACTTTTTTGTATTCCTCAGTTAATCAAAAATCATGAAGTCTTGTGACTCAAAATATCTTTATTATAGGTCGGACATCTTGCACTGCCCCTCATAATGTCTCATATGCCAAAAATGTTATTCTGTTTTGTTTTGGATCATATAAAACATTATATGAACGTGGGAAGGTAATGTGACATTCACCTGTGCAACTTAACAATTAGTGACTGTTTTCAAACAAAACTGGAATAAATAATGCTGTGTAAAGGAACAAGTTCCGTGTATTAATCATATTCATTTATTCTTTTCTTCTGGCCAGGAAACACAATGTACCACAATCATCTGCGAGAGGAGCTGAATAAATCCAGAGCTACCACTAGGCTGGGTGCAAATTACTGTCTGTCCCCAGTGCACTGTAATTGTTTTAAGTGAAGAGCAGCTGAATGACTTAAGCTGTCTAGACTGTGGCAGAGGGTGATGTTTTATCATATGGTACTCACAGATATCTCATTGTCCACACCTGGGAAGGTCTAAAACACAGTGACACCATGGAGCACACACACACACAGAACGAGAAATAGGGAGGGAGGGAGGAAAGACACAAGACAGGAGGAAATGGGAAAACTATTAAACAAAAGAATACAGGAGAGCAAAGGAAATGAAGAGTTAACAGAAAGGAAAACATCAAAAGAGGTTGAAAGATGAAACGATAACTGAGTGGATCATGGAGTGGGCTACTTGCAGCACATGACCAGGCCGAATGGAAATCATGGAGAGAAAGGCAAACATGGACGGGAGCAAAGGGCAAGAAAACAGCTCAGAAACACGGGGAGGAGTGGTGGAGGGGTGGAGGAGTGGGTGAAAGGTTGTCCCTTTTGGCGTTCATTCAGAGTTCAACTGTGGTGCCGGGGTCAAGGCAGGACTCTGGCAGGAAACCACCCTGATGGTGGCAGCTAACGGGTGACATCTGAACTCCCCAGCTTCAATTTAACTCTGCCACATACATTTAGGTGGAGCGTATCCCTGTGATCTGCCCCCTTCCATCTCCTGTCGTCTTTTCCAGAAGCCTCGATCCTTTTGGAAAACATGACAGGGGTTTTGGAAGGAGGAGGAATTTTGCCGCCAGTGAATGCAAACAATTGGCCTGTTTGTCTTTGAGCAAGACCTGACGTCAGCAGGAGTGAGCTGCTGGACACCGGTGCCAGCAGGGGTCGGGTCTTTGGACGCCTTGATGTCACATTAAACCCCCCCTGCATGAAGATCTGAGAGCCTGCCGCTCCTGTGGTGCAACAACCTGATGCCAACTGGGCTGGGATAAGATGAAAACCACTTTAATGGTACTTTATGTCAAGTTCTTGTTGGTTTATTTGCCCTCTTAGCACAATTATGTGTTTATAAAAATTTATATGAGGGAAAGAGTAAAAGCCTGAGTGTGCATCCAAACTACACATTACAGCCCCCCCCCCTCGCTCTCTCTCTCTACTCTCTCTCCTGCTGCTGGCCTCAATAATGACATGGCTACAGCAGGGAACACACTGGAGCTTTTTAAGCTGCAGTGAGTCTCTCCATTTGTGGTTCCTCTCTGTTTACTCTCTGTGTCTTGTACTCACGTTGATGACAGAGTCCTTGAACTTGATGTGGAGCCGGTAGTTGGAAATGGCAATAATGGCTTCATCGGCATGACCAAGATATTCCACCCCTTCCCCCTGTTCTTGACCCTTACCGTGGACGTCTTTGTGTCTTTGTTGGTCTAACAATTCCGGCGTCGTCGTTTCTGTGAAGTGTTGGTGGACAAATAACAGTTCGAAATAATACAGACGTCCGAGACGGTTGTAAGTATAAATTTCTCCGATGTACCTCGGACTCGTCGACGACACTCGACGACGGAGACATGCGACGACGAAAGTTCTGAATGCAAACATAAAGAAGAACTTTGGTGTTGACATTTAGAAACATCAATGTTCAACACTTGCACTTGATGTAAAGATACAAACCTTTGCTAAAAAGGTCACAATATCTTTATTGGCACAGATTAGAGTGGGTACACTAGCTTTCCACAGATATACCTCACTTATTTTGCATAAATGTTACTCACTCACACTTTTTCTAGTAGAACACATAGAAGACTATGCTTAAGAAATGTAATCATTGTGCACTTTGACCAACAGGGGGCACTCTCCCTGTATTTGTTGATATTACTCTAAACACTGTGAGCAGCACGGAGGGCAGGACACCACAGCTGGGGAGATGTTGGTTAATAATCAATATGCAATTATCAGTGTACTTAGCAAGTTCTTTTTATGGATAGTACTTTGGACTTTTAATTAAGAAAACAGTAAAGTCATTACAGAAAGAGAAAGTGGGGAAACACTTTGGGTAAACATTTACGTTTACTATAGACCCAAACAGCTGATTGGTATCTACAAAAACGAGCTGCAGCAAAGTGGTGAAGTCGCAAGAAACTGCTGAACAATTTACTTTCCTTATTCCGATTATCGTTTTTGCTGGCTTTCTACGAGCCTTCTTAGCAAAGACTGGATGGTGGAAGGAAAAAGGGCCAGAGTGAGGAGACAAGCAGAAAAGAGGCTGAAGCAGGACCCCCCATCCGCTTGAACCCATTGACTGTAAAAAACGTGGTCATAATCTCGCTGAGCTCAAAGTGAAGTCACCGCAGCAACAGCTCCCTCTGGTGACTGGCTGCAGTTCTGGTTAAAAACTCTGTCTCCTTCTTTCATTTGAAACGGGCAGTGGTAAAACTTAAAAACTTAAATATGCCTAAGAAATATTTTTCCCATTTGCTGCAGTGACATGAAGATAGTATTGGGGTGCATTGTGTTCAAGTGCTCTTTTTTCTGAAAAGTTCCTTTTTCATTGGTTGTTGGAGGTTAAAAATGGTTTTTATTTCACATTCCACAATGATTGACAGCTGCAGTTCGAGACTGGTAGGATACGTCCATGAGGAGGGTCAAGATGAGATAAAACTTTCGAAAGATTAAAAAAAACAAACATTTATTTTCCACCTGGTTCCTCTCAGATTCCCTTCCTCTGGCTGCACAATGGTGGCGCCACTGACGGGTTACATGGGTATTTTGGTTCCAAAACTTTATAATGGTAACAGACAGGGCCACACTGTTCACTCTATGGTTCAACCATGAGGTTTAACCATCAGTTGCAACTTATCCTTTGGAGATAAGCATTTGAGGCAAAAAACAGTATTCAACAGTCAGTGCTAACCATTGGCTGTATATAGAATGGACAGCCTGGCTCCACCTGTCACCGTTCTACGATTTCGAAGCCAAAAAACCCCGTTTCTCTAGCTGCCATTGTGCAGCCAGAGTCTGTGCAGTAGAGAATTTCCAGTGGAGCCAAGTAAAAAAGAGAAATAAAATATTTATGTCTTCTTCTTCAGAGGGTTTAGTCTCCTTTTAGCTCTCTTTCTTGCAGTTTCTTATATCCCCGATAAAAACTACTCATGAACGGCAGCTGTCAACTATCGTAAAACGAAACTTATATCGCGGTTTTTAACGTCCAATAACTAATGAGAAACTAACTTCTCAGAAAAAAAAACACCTGAACACCATGCAGCCAAATGACATCGTCATACTACCTTAGCGTAAGGATGAGAGAAACGTTTCTACGAGGTATCGCAATTTTTTAAAGTTTTCCCGGCTCATGTCTGGAATACATGGGGAGGCGGGGCTTATGACCTATACTGCAGCCAGACACCAGGGGGCGGGGCATCTGCTGGAGGCTTCAGTTTGAGCCGAACGTCGTTATGTCCACTCATTATACAGTCTATGGTGCTAACTAATAATAACTAATGATGATTTGGCAAGTTCCCCACCCATGCAGACACAAAGAAATATGGGTCAATTTAATGACTGTGCAAAACGGATCAAAAGCTGAAGAAGTATACCATATTACAACCAGGAGTTGGTAAATTCAATGGAAGACAATGAATTCAAAAGATGAAACAATAGTGACATGAACTATTCCAAATTTTCATTAATAATCTTAACTTAAAACTCATCCGTCCTTATTACTAGGCCATACAGGCGCCCCAGTGCTGTACAGTTTCTAAACAAAGCATACACTTGTGTACTTTTCTGTTGAGGTCAATGATCTAAAGTGAAGGTTGGCATCTATAATAAGTATTCCATTATAGAGGAGCAATTATGTTGTGGACCCACTTTGTGGTTGATTTGGCTCCTAAAATATTCCGTTAGAATATTTGTCCCTTTCATTGCTTCAACAAGATTAACTCTGATTACATGAGTTCAGGGTTCAGCTAATTGAAATAGACTGAGTTTTAATGATGGAAACAACTTGTAGAACTTCTCTGAATGGCAGCAAAGTTAAACACTGACGCATGGGAAAAGTTTTTTAAGAAGCTTAATAAAAAAGTTTGATGAAAAAAATGTTTCTATTCCTAAATAGTTGGTATAAATGACCCCGATCTGGTACTCAGGAGAATTTTAAGCAATATTCAACCTGACTGAAAACAAAGGGCATAGTTTTTGTGTTCACGCCTCCTGCCCTAGAAGCCAAACTTCAGAGGATTAGAGTAGGAGTAACATTTCAGGTATGACAAAGAGGAGTAGATGTGGGAATCAGGGTGCATGTGTAGCTGTCCAATTAGCACATACTAGCTTCACAGAAGGACCTTTGTGAGCACAGAGGGCTTTTTGGTGAGGCTGAATGAGCGGGCAGACAAGAGGCTCTGCTGGGAGAGAGACTGTCTGCACCAGAGCTGAGACTGTACACCGTGAGGGATCGCAAACTGTCCATTAACATTCTTACTCGCTCCCCTTTTATCAGACACACGGCCAAGTCCAGACTTTGGCTGCTGTAAGACCCTTACATTAAGATAATTGGTTCCCAACGGAGGTTAATAGAAAACATTTCTCAGGCAGGGCATTAGCCAGCTACTGTAGCCAACTTCTAAACAATGTCTCATTTGGTATAGACACAGAGGCATCCAGCAGATTTCAGAGGGGTCAGTTTCACCCTGACCGCTCTGGTAATTGTTATTGTTCTGTTGTTTACTGCAGCTGCTTTGGAAATAAAGTAAGTGCTCTGTTAGTGTAGGGAACATTTGGAGCAGCAGGAAGATTTCAGCTGTGACATTATGTACATCCAGAGGCACACTTACTTTAAACAGGAGAAATATCAGAGCTCGGACAGCGCTCTCTTTCTTTCCTTACAAACCGGGGGTTGTATTACACCACTTCCCTCCTCATTTACACGACCTCCTCACACTTGAGTTTCTCTTAGTCATCACTGCTGTGTGTGAGCGCCTGGGGACCACAAACTGCAACTCAGGCCTCGTTGTTTAGTTGCTGGTAGTGCAGACAACAGCGTTGCTTGGAGACCACATTACCTCATCCTGCTTTAGCATGCGTTGCTGAGTCATGCAGAGGAAGGCCCAGTGGTGCATGTTAATAGGGGACATGCAGCGGGGCAGATGGGGGGATTATGGTAAGATGTCAGGAAATCAGGCTGACTTAAAACAACATTAGGCAGCGTGGTTAAAAAGCACAGCCTCATTTATTGTACACAGTGCACACAAGCTAAGGTATGTTAGCATCTGCTCACTCAGTCCAAGTCTCCAAAAACAACCTTCTCACAGAAAAATCAGCATTATTTTGGTATTTTTAGACTTTCTAGAGAGCTTTCTAAAAAACATGACTCCCTGACATTTGTCACTCCTCCTGCTGTTGCGCACTGCTGACTGAAAATGTGAGCGTGATCCAGGACAGGAAGCAGGATAAGAGAGAGAGAACAGCTTAACCTGGGAAATGGAGCACATAGTACTCCACACTCAACACCAACAGAGCCAAATATAGGCTGCAGGCCCCCCTGACACCATGCACAAGAACTTCTAAAGAGTAGAATATGTAAAACCCGACAGGGAGATGTTGCATGTGTCAGGAAATGCTTCATCTCTGCAACTCAATCATATTTCCAGTGACAGGCGCACAAACAGAGCTGGCACCAAAACAAAACACAGCAGCTGAAGTTGTTAACGGTGACAGAAAAATATGCAGATACATTTCTGCTGCATAAATAAAAGATGAGAGAGAAGGGGGACCTAAATTAAAGCGTTTTTGCATCTCTGATGAATCAGGGGATGTTGCCCACTTCCATTAAATATCAACAGCAGCAGGAAAACACTCAGATGAGAGTGTGCAGATAGAAAGTGTCTGAGCCACTCTGCTGTGTGAGAGACCTCACACGTCCTGCTGAGAGTGCCATAGTTAACATGCTGTACAGACTGGAGCTGCATTCTACAAGCTGTGCTCCAAAAGTAGGTGCGTGAGTCACCGGCGGCCAGTGAGTGCAGCAGAAGATACTGTGTCACGTTTCCTCTGCCAAGCCTTCAGCAGCAGAATTATAAGAAAAAAAAATAGAAAGAGAGAGAGAGAGATGGGGGAGCAGAGAGACCCATGAATAATACTCGCTGACTTCAGAGTCGTGACTTCCGGTTTGAGCTGCCTGCCTGCGAGGACGAGCACGTGTGCATAAGCACAACTGCAAGCATGCACCGCTGCCTGCACGCACACACAGGAGCAGAAGCAGAGGGGTATTAATGGCAGTGGGGAAGGGGAATGCTTGTAATTTGCCTGCAGGAAAGCTGCAGTTAGACACATCATGTGTCAGTGAAGCTCTTATAGGAGGGCCAGCAAACAAAGACAAACACTAGAAAGTGACAGAGTGAGTGAAAGAGAAGGAAGGCATTAGTACAGATGAGCTGACACCGATAAATCATGCAAGGTGAATAAAATTCAAAGACACCATGCCGCAGAAAAAAGAAAATCTGACACTCAAAGACCTCGGAGCGCACACAGCACTTAAAAACTAGTGCTGCTCATAAAGAAAAACCTTTTGAACAAGTTTTCTTCCCTCGAGTTCATCTCAACCCGAGTGGAAACCTGCTTTGATTGAAAACCATAAAAACAGAGACAACAGTCACCCCAGGCTCCACCTTCCCTTTGTCCAGCTCTCCAGACACATGATGCTCAGCTCCATTACCCACCAGACAGCCGGGGAGCATAAACTCAACAAGACAGGGGGCACTCTGTGCAGGCTGCCCAGCACTTTTCTACTGCTGCTGCTGCTGCTGGTGTCTCCATTGTGAAAATGACTGAGACCCTGCTCACTGTTCTGACCCTGGTAGGACTGCTCAATACTGGGAAAAAATGGTATTGCACCAATTTTATTTCCTGCAATATCTGTTACGATATTTGTTCTGTTGGACTGGACTCTCCCTGAAATAACGACAACAGACTCTCATTTAATTGCCTCTGTCTTCCGCGTACTCCATGAACCCTATTTGCATTTGCAAAGAATTTTAATCATGTTGATATCTGTCAAGTATTGATATTGATTTATGATGTTTCCTGCAGGTGATTCCTGCCACATCAGGTCAGATTTTTAATACTGTGCTCCATAAGGTTCTTTCTGCAACTAAATAATATCATAGGACTATTTATTAAATCTGCTAACATGCTACACCCCTCCAGACTGCACACAGAGCCAGAGAGAAAGTGGTTCACACAGGCTGAGCAGACTCACAGTGGCTCACAGAGTTTCTCCACCTCCTGCATTTTGCCTTTTATGTATGTTTGAATCAGCTTTTCCCAAAGATGTAAATCAGCGAAAAGTAAGTTTTAGAGACATTTCTAAAACAAGCACAATGAATTTTGTGAAGATGATCTGCCTTGGAAAGAGAAAAAGGGCGATTTCTGCAGGAAGCAAAGCGAACTTTGAGCAACGGTTTACTTGGACTTTCAAGTTTTGTGGCAGCTCATGAAATTGCACAGCAACAAAACGGGTTATCAGAGGATTGACACCTTGACCTCAAAAGACAAGAAGCTACAGAAACTGAAAGGCTCCGATATATTGCAATATATTATGCACCTTGCGATTTGAATATTGTGCAGATGCATATCACAATGATGTTACTGAAACGATATATTGCGCAACCCTAGACCCTGATGCCTGAATCTGCGCTGCTCTTTATCCTCCGCAATGAGGTCTGCTTCTTTGGAGGCTCAGTGAAAGATACAAACCTGCTGCAGAGGAAAACATTTAAAAGTGGATATAAAACCACAGTAAATAGTTTGATCATTAAACTGGATGAAACTGTTTGTGTGAGGCACTTGTGAATATTTCACAACGACTTTGGGCAGATCCTTCATCTAATGGGAATCATAAACCTTCATAAGCTTGATACCATCAAATATAAAAATGAAACACAGATTGAAGAGTTTCCAATCTCACGATATTAAAAAGCATCAAAGAGTTGAAAACTCTGACAGCCTCAGTTGATGGAGATGATTAGAGTCTCCCACGTCTCTCTGACAGACAGACATGAGTGTGTTTCGTGTGCTCAAAGTAATGCAGAACATGCCAGAGGCAGTGGTAAAGTAGCAGGCTGTCATTTCTCTGTCAGTGTGACAGCCACACGTCAGAAACGCTGCTACTACAGAAACGTGACTCACACCTCTCCAGTTCCCCTACCCTGTGCACAAAAAGGCTTTGTTGACGTTTCTGACTTCTTGTGTCAAAAACTTTCCTTCCACTGAGCAAGTCTGGGGTTTAAGTCTCTGGAGGAAACACAGGCTCACATCTTCCTAACAAGATAATTAGGGGAGTGTGAGCAGATATTGCATCTAAATGATGTGTATTTCTATAAGCAGCAAGTTTCCTATGACCAAATCCACCCATGGTTTATTTTAATGACCACTTGTAGCCAATTCAGCAGAGGAACCACGACCTATCATGTCACTAAGGGTCCTTGGTTGGGATTTTGTGGGAAGCAGAGAATGATCCTACCTACACAACAACAACAACTCGGGACCAATTAACCCTAAGTGGCCGATTCAAACAATGTATGGTTGATATATTCTGCTCTCTTTAAAATATGCAACACTTTTTAAAATGTACCATATTTGACTTTTCTTCCAGTCATGAACATGCATAATCACCAGAAACACTTTCACTCCTGCTAATGCTGAAGCTCTCCTTCTTCTAGATGTGTAATAACTTGTTTTTATTACTGTCACAATTTAAGAGCAGGTGCAACCTTAATGTGCATTACCTCACTACTATTTTATTGTTCAGTAAATAGTTTTTACCTTGTTAAGATTTTCGTCCATGTGCATTTTATCCTTCTGTTTTGGTTATCTTGTAGTTAAATTGTTATTTACATACTTCCTTGTCTTTGCACTTATCATATAATCATCATCTTTACATATTCTTATTGTTATTTGTTTGCACTAAACTCTGCCTTTGCTTTTCTGATTCTGTAAATTTCCCTATCACGAGACAATGAAAGGATTATCTGATCCTACCTTTTTTTTTCTAAATTAATTTTTACTCACATCCATTAATGACAAGAAGGTGTTTGCATCTTTTTGTTTTACCTAGAGTAAAACCAGACAATAATTCCCCACCCAGAGCTGGAACACATAGCACCACTCCTAAAAATAGATAAATATATTGATAATAATGATGATAATTATGATGAAAAAAAAAGATAACTGTAATAATTAGGGATCAAAATATATGGAATTTTTTTTAGGGCTGATGCAGAAGCATTTTTTTTCTCATCACCCTTAGCCAATGACTGAACTAAGCTGCTAATTTTTCTTTTCTGATCTTCCAATCTCGTCTCATTGGGGCACTTTGGTGGGCTCCGTGACTTCCAATGCAGTAGAATTATTCTTTTGCATGCAAGCAGTGTTGTAAAAGCAATAACCTCTTTATGTCTCTCCCTCAATGTGCCATCTTAATTTGCAAAACCAAACACAGCCACAGCTGCGCTTGGCCCAAGTACAATATTAAGAGGCTTTAGAGTTTGGTACTGAGGGTCACACCCCAATAAGATGAAAGAGCAGGACATAACCAGAACTATTTTTATCCTAACATAATCTCTAAAGTAAAAACAGGAAAGTCAAGTTCCTTTTTCTACGACGTAAATCAGCACAACATTTTTTTTCCTTTTCTTTTCCATGGGTTCATTTTTTGGAGACTTTGTGACTCACTGCAATAATTTTAGAAGTTGTTTCCAATTATTTTTATTTGTCCCACTACTCCATAAGTCCTGGCATCACTGAAATGAGGAGGCAACTTGAATTGAGTTTTCTAAGGGATGGTTTAATAAATGATTTACTGTGTTTGACACCCAGAACTGGTGGTACATGAGGGTATGATTTAGGTCAGTGTCACTAACTCAGCCAAAGTTTCTGGCCCTCAGCCTGCCAAGTCGTGACTCCAGCAGCAGTGTCTTGGCAGGGAAATGCTGCAGAGAAGAAGTGTTTACAGAGGGACGCTCACACCAGTCGCATCATTATCAGGACTGAGGATGAGATCATGATGCAGAAGTGCCACACACTGTTCTCAGCAGCTCCTGGTTTTCTCCAGACGTGCAGCTGAGCGTCAGGGCAGATGAGTCTGTGCTGTGTGGAGCAGCTGGAGTCGAGGGTTAATGAAAACTGGCTCACCTGAAGGCTGTCATCCTCCTTCACCAGCTCCTTCTGGGGGAACAGGTCCTTGGCCTTGATATACTCCAGACTGGGAGGCCCCTCTTCACCCTGTCAGACACAAACACAACACAGAGGTGGTCGGATAAATAAAAACTTTGTCATTCTTTGGTTGACAGAGCGGGGCGGGATGGCTCTCAAAGATAGAAATTAAAAACATAAGCTGTGTTTAAGGAAGGGATGGAGACTCTGGGTCTGAACAGTAAAAATAATGTGAGGGAGTTTTAAACCTGCATTATTTATTTTGGCCAAGAGAGGGCAACTGCATTAGTTATAAGTAGATGTTGTGCTACTAACTATAGAAGTCTTTTAGAAAATGACCCAGTATAAACTTTCGTGATGACTTTATGGTTTGGATCACAAGCATTAAACCTCATCAGAATGGTATGATGATCTCATTAAAAACTATGCCTCCATTTAGAGCAAACTGGAGAGAGCAAGAGAGCAGTTAACTGTTGTTGACAAGATCTCTCAAACCAGATAGAGACCTTTGCAAAATGAGGCATAAAAAAATAAAGAAAATGGCTAAAATAGTAAAAGCTTGTCCAAAAACTAATGGATGATCTCAGTGACTGGATAAAATTCTCCGTAAAAGAACATAGACCAGCTTCTCTCTAGTACAACGATTCCCAACCTGTGGGCCGTGTCCCCCAGGTGGGCCGCGAAGATATTGCGACTGGGCCGCCAAATTATTTTCAGGATAGTCTGAATTTCAATGGAGGGTAATTATTCAAAGATACAAATATACAGATTAATGTTGAAAATATATAAACTCAGTTTTGTTTATGAGGATATGAAACATGTTCAAACATATTTAAGAAAAATCCTTTAAGAAGGCACACTAAAGCTCAATATGTAGCATGACCACTCTGAAATGCAATTTGAAAAAAAAATGAGGTAAAACCTGAAATGAAATAAAACATATGATGCATTACCCAAAAATGCAATCACCAACTTAAAATTTGACAAGTTGTTACATTGTGAGCAAATGGTTATTATGTTTTGGGCTCAGCATCTGTTGCATTATTGACCACTTATTTCATTTTTTATTCCTTTTTTTCTTAAATTGTGGGTATTTGTTCCAAATCTAGCACTAGCAAGGCAATACACAGCCTCCATACTTATTTGGTTGGAGGTGGGCTGGAAAAATTTTTGAGACTTGAAAGTGGACCCTAAGTTGGAAAAGGTTGGGAACCACTACTCTAGTAACATGCAAAAATTTCAATATGTCAATCAGAAATAACATAAAACCACACAAACTATCCTCAAACTCAAACCCACTGGAAATGTTGACCGTGTTCTCGTCCTGGATATTATCAGGGAGGTTAGACTTTGATGTGAGACGCATGCCAGCTGGGATTTCACAATCTCCATTAGCTCACTCCCAGGCGTCACGTATGAGATTAAAAATTGACCACAAGAGACCCAAAAGTCCTTACAAACAGAGGGGGAAATGACCTTGACTTTGCTCGGTATTAGACAGAATATTTTGAACTTTCCACCTTCATCGTCCGTGGCCTTTCTAAGAGCAGGAAAACGCAGATTGTGCATGTACACGTTCTGCTTGCTTTGGCATCGAGCAGGTACTTGGTGAATGTGCAAATGATAAACAGCTCTTGTCATCCGACTCTAAAAATGCTGCAGACTTTGTGCCTGGGTGTTGCAGTCGTGTGCAGGCACTGAACAGATACACAGATTCTCACCCCTGGTTAAGTATTTTATACACCTGATGTTTTTTTTCATGAGTCATTCTCCGACACTGATTTCTTACAAATAAGACCTTCCCCTCATGTGAACCGGTGCTTCGAGGGCCTATTTCTGGGGACATTTCCGAGGGAGCTGAGAAATCCGACATCCAAATGGAGACTTATCAAGTTATGATGGATGTTTGGCTAAATTTAGACCGCAACACCTCAAGAAGCCGAGATGAAAGCGAGAGGGGAGCAGAGGTGCAGTCGACCTCGTCCTTGCAGCGTAGAGCACCAGTATCGCTCTCAGACTGAACAAACACTTTCATTACGAGCAGGGCAAACTTCACCTGTTATTGGACTTCTCTCTATCAATTTTACTCCAGTCAGTCAATGCTGTGTTCACGCAGCCACAACATGTGTCTGATTTGTTTGATCTTCCACTGAAATACCTCAAATGCACATAAAATGCACTGTTAAGTCTTCTTGGACTCAAATTAAATTCTTCATACATATTTTATTTTACCTCCTTTAACACATAACAAAGATAAACTCTGCCCCCTTTACTGACTGCGACATTATTCTTCTATTGTCTGCAGTGACGAGTGCTGGCACATCTCTCACTCCTCCACACTCAGCCTGTCGCTGTTATTTCAGCAACAACTGGTTCATCTTATTGTTTGATGTTGAACTGCCTTTGGTTGCCTCTTCACTAAGGAGTTAAAAGACTGCTGATAAAAAAAAACCACATTTGTGAAAGAATAGGGCAACGGAGAAATGTACAGATGGATAAAACAAAGTTTAAATAAATGAGACTGTTGAAAAATGCTGAAATGCTGAAGGATAATCAAAATAATAAAAAGGTTAAAATACAAAAGAGAGATCTCAGGGGTAAATGAGTAGAAATTCAGTTCAAAAAAAGAGTTAATAGTTAAATAAAAGAATGTTGAGTGAAAAGGCCAATAAATGAATCACATAATGATGTTCTTTGGTTTCAACATTTGTATTCAATTGTTTCTGTTAATATTGACCTGGATACTTTTAATAGATAGTCATACTAAGAACTCTTCAAAGTAGGGTTTGGCAATTTGGCAAAAATTAAAACTGACCACAATATACTTTTTTATATATTTTGATTTCAATTATTATCATGATTTTTTGTATTCTTACTAAACTGCCAGTTTTTAAGCATCTGACCTGGAAACTAAAGAAACCAAAGATTAGTTTGATATTTCATTAACATACAAAGCAAATAATAAAGCAAAGGTTTTTACAGCCAAGGGATGAAAAGCATAACCTTCCAGCTCTACTTTGCTGATAATGCTCTGACCCTAGTCAAGTTTTTAAATACCAGTTTTATAAAACACAGCCAAAAACATAATCTCCATCTTCTGGATCAAAATTAGAGCCACTGACTGGAGCTACCGCTGCAGCAGGTGAAGGTTTCTGCATCACAGCTCACACAGCTCACACAGCTCACACAGCTCACACAGCTCACACAGCTCACACAGCTCACACAGCACGTCACCAGCATTTCAGCCGTTTCATGATTAAGACACAGGATGTGTTAAGTATGCATCGATTTATCAGGGTAACAGGTGTGTGTCTGGATACAAGCTCAAAAAGTGAGATCAGACATCGTTGACAAAAGGTCGATCAATAAGTCAGATCTATTCACTTCAGCTCTATGCTCTTACATGTTCATGACAACCAAGAGCATATATTCCGGAAGAGCCAAAACATCGTAAAGCTCAGCATGTTCAAAGATTTATTACGTAGGGTTTTTTTCTACAACTTCTAGTATGCTCTTTGTTTTCTATCAGTTTCTATAGTGTCCTTCATTCCTTTTTAATGGCACTGACTCCACAGAGCTGCCATATTTACTCCTCTCATGGCTTTGGCCTCTACATTCAGGTACAACCATATGTTGATGCTTTCCTAATGAAAACAGTCATGGTGTCCTGAGGGGTGAGCAGAGCGAGGCAGAGCGAGGCAGAACATGGTCACCTGTTTGTTTTTTTTTCTTCTTGGACAGATCGACTGACTGGTTGGTGCCTTGCAAATAAAAGACTGGTCTGAAGACAAACAATTACAGAAAATGTCATGTTATTATTGCAGGAAACTTCTTAAAGGCTGACGGCGCGGACCTCCTGCCATGTTTACAATCATTACATCTGTCATCCAAAAGGCTCAAGCCGGTGATTATACCCCATGATAAGCATACCACCCATTGGGCTATCTGCTAACAGATGGAGATCCCACAGCGACAACCCCCTCCTCTACAAGCCACCAACTTGTCTCCATCTGATTTCAAAGGAGGAGAGATCACAGGAGCTGGGCAGCCGAAGCGTTTTCAGGATGAGCTCTGACAACATGGGAGGTTTGTTCGCTGAAGATAAACAGTTTGAATTTATAAGCCAGAGAAAATGACTAAATTATGACCCTGAAGATAATTTATAAGAGGCTCTACCTGTTCATATGAGAATAATCCTTGTCTTTTTTTGCTTTAAGGCTCCTTATAATCAGGAATTTAATGAACAAAACATTCTGTTTCCAACACATATGGAAAATGTCTGATAAAAAAAGGAATTAACATCATATCCAAAGACACAGATTTCTTCCTTTTTACAAAAGATCAACAAGGAACTTGACACAAATCAATACTGGATGAAATCGATGGTTCCAGCCCTGAAGCTGAGTGCACAGGTGTCGAGGTCGGAGGTGTGAGTTTGTACTGAGGGTATAAGAAGTGTGAACTGGGAGAGAGATTAATGGGACGAGTCTGGACACACAGCCAGTCTACCTGCTACCTCAGCACCATAAATTGTAATAAATGTCAGTGATGGTGGCAGACATGAAGGTGGGTGTCAGGGCTGTGTCACAGTGAGATGCTCCATCACTGAGCACTGTCTGTCTCACTGTGTGTTTCTGCTCCGTTTCACTTCAGTGATGCCTTTATGTTGGTGCTAACCCTTTGTTTGAATCTCACTTAAGATACAGTCGCTCTTGAAGTGCGCACGAAGCTTCTCTCCAGGTTGATGCTGCTTTGAAGTGAATAAAGTTCAAAGAAAGGGAAGAAAACAGTCATTTTTCCCACTTAGGATTTCATCACAGATTATTAAAAGGTGGTTCACCCCGTCACCAACTACAGCTAATTATAACTCAGGATGGAGATTGTTGATTTTTATTACTGATAACCTTATTGATACTCCTTAATAACTTGAACCCTTTTTGATACCATAATCGATACGCTTCTGTCATTTTTCAAAAAAGAGAAAAAAAAAGGAACCGTTTTAAAAGCCATAGTTACATTTATTATGAATACAGCAGTTTATTTATCTAAGTTTCTTGCCAGAACCAAAATATCATTTTCTTTCAGTTATCTTTGAACACAACATGATGACTCTGGGATCTTTTTTATGAAATCCTCTGTTTTCCAACAGAACATTTAACGCATCATCATAATATGCTACATTGCCTCATGAAGTTAAGTTACCAAGATACTTCTCTCTCATTCAAGCACGAATTTAAACACGAATTTAAACAATGTGTTCCTTTTTTTCAACAAACTATGGAGGACTTAAAGGGCCAAAATTAAATAAATGATTGCTTCATTAAATAATTAGTTAAATATGTCACTGATTAAATGAAATTGGAATTAAATACATAAATGTGTTAATAAATGTGTCATTCATTCATTGAAATACTAATTCATTTTAGGTTAAAAAAAAACTAGTTAATTCATTTTTTCATGGTCATTTTGTTGCCGTGGATAATGAATTTATTTTATCCGTTAACTTCGCTCATCAAAGTCACTCAAAACAGTTTTTGTGAACATATCGTGGCTCCTCTGGCTCTGAGAGGACCGTTTAACGGTTGGAGGTGATCTTACCTCATTACAGAGATCATCAAAGGTGCTACACTGCAGCAAACTGTTTCCTTTGTGCTGTTTCACACCAGTTTGCCCGTGATTCAAATGTATTATAAAAACTTAATTGAACAAATGGTGGTGGTGCACAATCTTTTTTGACCCGAATGACCTGAGTTCATATGGTATGTGGTATGTTACAGGGGGCGTGAGACTCGATAGGAGCATCGATGAGCTCAAATGTTATTGATCTCGGGTTCTTTTAGAAATAAGATCCCTATCCCTAATTATCATTACCCGCTTTCTATTTCATGTTTGTATATACTTTATGGACTACAGGATAAGAGAGCCAAATGTGCAGCGAGAAAAAGGATAATTTAATGTTTCCAGTGTATCTCAAATAGTCATCATACTTATGAAGATAATCCATACTTTTCTATGCATCCATCATCCAAACCACTAATTCTGTTTGGGCTCTCAGGGGGCTGGGGCATGTCGTGGCTGTCAATGAGCAGGAGGCGGGGGATACACCCTGGACAGGACAGGCCATCAGTCCATCACAGGACTAACATGTGGAGACAGAGGCAATCATTCACACACACACACACACACACACACACACCTATGGGGATTCTCAGAGCCATAAATCAGCCTGATGAGCATGTTTTTTAACTGTGGGCAAAAGTGAAGATACCCAGATAGAACAAGTTATTCAACTGCATCCAAAATATTTGATCACAGATTTTGGAGATTTTCTGTAAATTTATGGGTTGTTTGTGAAGAAGATGATGGTGAAATTTTATGTAGTCACAAGTTTCTTAAATAGGGTAGATGACATGGATACTACATCTCTAAAGTTGGGCTGAACGATTTGCAAAAATAATCTATGATTATTTTTTCCCTATAGTGCAATTGCGGATTTTTTTTGTGCATTTATTTCTAGTCCCCTATAAACATTGACAATAACTTTGGCACAACAACAACCCATGACATTTCTGTTTTTTTTTTCTTTTTTTTTGCTACCTGTGACCGTTTTTTTGCCCATTTTTGTCACTTTTCACTTCTTTTCCATCACTTTTGTGCAATTTGTTGCTACCTTCTGACTATTTTTTTAGTTTAATCCCAACTTTCTTGCCATTTTTCTGTTACCTTTGTCGAGTTTTTACCACTTGTCACAGCTTCTTGTCACTTTTGCCCCATTGTTTCTTCCTTCTCACTATTTTACAAGTTTTTCTCAGAATTCTCTTGAAAACTTTTGTTGCTTTTGGGCCAGTATGGTAAATTTTCCCCTCTTTTTTCACCATTTTTGGACCATTTTGCCACTTTCTGAGTATTTCTCAAGTTTTCTCCTAATTTTCTTGCCAATATTTTACTGCATCTTGACCAATGGCCACCTTAAAAAATATTGTCATTTCTACTTCTTGCCACTTTTCACCACTTTGATTGTTTCTCTAGCGAAGGCAGTTTTCAACAATTTCACCATTTGGTTGAGCAGGGTTGAGTGACACTTATGTCGAGTATAAAACATTACCTGTAAAAAAGTTTATCTGGTATAATGACACAGGCAGAAGAAATATTGCACTGCCTGTGATTGGAATATTGCAACGGGTCATATTGCAATTTAATCTAATTTAATCTAATTGCCCAGTCCTTCTCTCAACACCATTAAAACTAATTATCAATATTGATTTCTATAAGTCCAGTTCAATGGGATATTGTTGCTATCATGTCCAGTTGTAAAATTAAAGTCTTGGTTCTTTTATGGTACTCTTGCTCGTTATCCAAGTACAAAGTCACAGAGCAATCCACAGAAATCTCTAAATGTTGGATTAAAAAATAAATTTGTTGCATTTCTTGAAAACAAAGAGCTTCTCCAGACAACAGTAGGAGCCAAAATTTCAGACCGGTTAACTCGTCTGAACTCCTGTAAATCCCTCAGCAATGCAGCCTGGCTAATCTCTTGACCTTTGACCTGAGTCAGCCTTGGGCATCAGAGCAGCGGGGCAGCTGTGCATCATCACTCTGACTTATTTTCAGCAGAGAATACGTGGAGCATGACGGTGGCCATCCGTCAGAGAGATCCTGAGAGGGTCAGGTTAATACTGGTGGATCCAACATACGCACTGTTGCTGGGCAGCCTGCACCTCCAGAGCTGTCCAGGTACACACTCACACACACACACTCACACACACTTTGCTTCTTTTTTTTTAAGGGAATAAAGTTTACCAAGGTCTGCCAGACAGCAATCATAAATTACTGGCGAAGCAATGATTACAGAACCGCCCCTCAAAAAAATCCAATGTTAATCAGCTAAGAGGAACATTTAATCTCTACACACATACACACATCCTGAATCAATAATCCATCCACTTTCTTGGATCCTATATGTCTTGTGCAGCAAAACCTGGTGGATTTTTTGGCAGCGGTTCCTTAATTCTCTTATGGAGCTGTCCTGACAGTGCACTCTTCTCTCTGGCCGCTGGGAACACAGTGTACCTTAAAGGCACTGAACTGCTGAGTCAAACTTGTGTAGATGCTGTTTAGCTCCATAAATAAGAGTCTAAAGGCTCACACTGATGCATTAGTGCTAAAAGTGTTGAATAAACATTAGATCATGTATTAAAACGTTGCCCCAATGAGTTATTATAGTTGTTTATTAAACAGAAAATGAAAAAGTGGACTGAGCTGTATTGAAGCACAGACATCAGTGTTTAGAAACCTCTCCTGCACACAACCTTGATACTTCAGCTCCATAAATCCCTTTGCATGGGAGAGCACAGTTGATCAAAACAGAGCTTAAAGCCCTGTACTTACATCTGCAAACAAACACGAGCAGAGAGGCTCCTCTGTTTTCTGAAATTTGAATTGTGCATATTGCATTGTGTCCAAAACCGGGCGGACAATCAGCTTACAGAAGATTAAAGGGAAAAGAGAAATGCTCTCACTCTCAAAGATGGAGCACAGCTTGTCCTGTGGCCGACACGTTTTTGCTTCGTCACTGCTGCGAGCCTGCTCACCCTCCCCCACCTTTGTCCAACCAGAAAGCAGAACGCCGGAGCTGACAGGCAAACACATACGCCTCCATGCATTTCTCCGGTATTAATGTCAGAGTGGATAACACATGTAAAAGCTGGATAACATAAACTGACATAATAGCAATAGTGAAAAGGAGGTAGCTGCATGGACCGCCCTGAAACAGCAGGTTAACAGTGAGGATGCTGAGGTGAAAACAGGCGCTGAAGCAGAGCTCCACGCTGTCTGGGGAGTACAGGTGTGAAAAATACCTTCCAGACATTTCTGCAACGGTGTGAATGAAAAAGGGAACCAAAAGAGGCAGTATGACATCTAAAGGTAGAGAGATTAAAAAGGCACTGGCTCAGTCTTCATGAATAAGTGTCTGGTTGCCATAGATACAACAACCTCTTTTTCAAGGCAGAGTCTCTCTCTAAAGCTTTAGGAAACAATTTTCTGTCTTTACTCATCAGATTATTCTCTTAATCTGGACTGGGCTTTGTCCTAGAGATGGACAGATTAGACAATCCCAACATGATGCAGAGGTGACCTCTGAAAATGCAGGAAAACTGGAGCTTGTTTGTCTTTCAGAGTTGAGGTATGAACACAGTAAATGAGGTGGACGGAGCATAAATGAGAAAGAATTGAAGAACTGGAAACAGAGGACATCAGGACAGTGAAAAGATTGAGATGTGAGTGAAGCAGCCTGACTGAGAGGTAGAAATTAAAGATGGTATGACAAATCATTTAAACAGATGACCCTGTCATCATGTCCTCTCTCGGACAGTGTTAAAGAGGGGGAACAGAGCTTCCCTTTACTTCACACATCAATCTGAAGGAACAATACTGGATGTTCATGCTGAACCTGTGCAGACTTTCAAACTGATACTTGTTTGTGTTTACAGAAACCCCTGAATCTATCTGTAATAGGGATGGGCATTGATAAGAATTTATTGATTCTAATGCCTTTATCGATTCAGCTTATTGATCCCAATTCCTTATTAATTCCCTTATCAACTCCACCTGTGAATTTTCTGCAAACAAAAAGTAGCTTTAGTTTGTCAGCAACAATTTTATTGCGTTTGTTAGTGAATTAATATGAAATTTGTCTAAGAATTTAGATATCTCTGGACATAAATAATACAAATACATAAAAATTGCACATCAGGTGACACTGATGTATTGTTTTGTTATGTTTTATTGACTGAAGTGGGCCACCTAACAATGTTGAGTTGTTTGGTACCTTGAACTTGCCGTAGTTGTACTGAAGTCAGCCATGAGCCTGCATTTCCTGTTTGGAAAACATTTACCTGTCGATATTTTTGACATTTTTGAGTTTTCAGTGTTGAGTAACTGAGCTATGTTTCTGTGATTTAAGTTGAAATTCAGTTTTAAAACCAAAGTTAATTGAATTTATACGGGAATCAAGGCTAACGATCTGATTGTAACATTTCTTGTCAATTCTTAACAAGAACCGGTACTTGATATCCATCTCTATTCTATTAACTGATTAGTACACTTCTCTATATGATTGCACAAGACCTTTGCGAGACTTGCTTAAGTTATGAGATCCTCGCCTTGAGATCTCTGAACTGGTTCACGACATATTGGAGGATGGTCCTCAAACACCAAGGTCTGTCCACAGCTCTGCCTCAGAGGGCTGGCCAATTAGAGTGAAGGGGGTTTGTGGATCAGGGGGCCTTAAAGAGACAGCAGCTTAAACAAGGTGTTTCAGACAGAAGCAGAACTAAAGGTTTTTCTAAAACATCAGGGTGAGAAAAACGGGGAATTTTTATTTTTAGTACATGGAAAGTATGAAGGAACTAGAGGGTCAGTATGATGATGAAAATGCAAAATACCCTCTCTCCAGTACCTCACTGACCAAACTATTTAAGGCCTTCTATAACAATTAACAGTTAAACACAAATAAATGTGGCTAATACTTCATTTTAAATGGGTCTAAAGCTGAATAATAATCATTGAGGCCACAGTAGTTAAAAAAAGAAACTCAAAACTGACCAAAGGAAGTGATCTGTTCACCCACTGGTTTGAGAACTGCTGCTTATGTTTGGTATTGTGGCGGCTGCCAGCTTGAGCTGCTTGGTTCAACACAATTTCATCAAGATCACAGTACGACTACAATAAACAATAAACTGAATTTACTGCGGTGAATAAGAAGTATTATTTAATGTGAGAATCAGAGCCTCCTCACTGAGTGGGGTTACATTTTCTTTGTAGAGAGAGAAAGACTGCACTCCACTGCAACTTGTCTAGAGCTGGGCCATTAATTGCAAATTAGATTAAATTAAAATATGGCCTGCTGCAATATTCTAATTGCAGATACTGCAATTTTTCCTTAAGTCAAATGTGTCAGAATACAATAAAAAAAAGGTTTTCGCACACCATTAAATACGCTCTACCACACTCAACTCAACTTTGCTCAACCAAAGAGCCAAAATTATTGTAAACTACATTTGGAGCAACAATCCACGTTGTGAAAAGTGACAAAAACTGCGAGAAGTCGCAATAAAAATCATCAAAAAATGTGAAAGCAACACAATTTTTCAGAAGCCTGACATTTCCATTTAAAATATCTTTTTAAACTGATCTGAAGTAATACTGTAATTTTCTGAAACACTGAATTTCGGCCTCATTATCTGGAAGCCATAATCATCAACATTACAACATTTTAAATATTAAACTCTTCATAATATTCCAATTTTTTGAGAAGTACCTATTTATACAAACAGTTTCTTTTGTAGATTTTATTATTTTTACAAAAATCCCACTTGTTTTTCTTAGTTAAAACTAGAGTAATAAAAAAAATCACTCCCCTCAGAATAGAAATTGATAGCAACAACACATAAGATGGGGAACCTCAAAAATAATTCTATAATAAATCGCAAGATAGAGAAAATATCTACATTATTTTCATTGTTCAGCCCTAATGTTGTCCCCCAACACTTCTCCTCTTTTTCAAACTTTGTGCCCACTGCCTCATCTCTGAATAAAAAGGTATAAATATGCTATTTTAAACCAAAAGACGCCTCCCCTGTTTCTGATTTTTTTCTATAAAAGGCTGGAAAAAATGTTAATATCATGAATAAGTCAGTCTGCCCCTGGTGGCCATTTAAGTAACTGCATGTTTTGGTATTTTTGGGCTGGCCCCTTTTTTTGATCCCAGAGGTTTCTGCTTGGCAGGAAGTGCAGAGATTAAAAGGTATTTTGTTCCCTTTTTTTCTGCATCTTCCTAAAGTGCCCTACAGCCTCATCTTTATGATTGTCTCCGGAGTAAATTAAAACTTGCTCTTTCTGTCCCGTGTCCCCTGTATTTATTGCAACACATTAACTGTACTGTTCTTGGGGATGTTACTGTTAGATGCAGAGTGATTAGACTCAGACCGACCCATCACAGGAACAAAAAAGGGTTCAGGAAGGTAGACATAAAGCATATCTCCAAAAAGCTTTTGGCTGTACTTACACCCTTAATTCATTTAGCCACCTGGTTTAATAGAATCTGAGTCATGGAAAATCTTTCAAACGAATTCAATTAGGCTTTTTATAGTTCCATTTGGTGCAGACAACATAACGCTGAGAGAGATAAACACGATATATCTGAGACAGGAGGAGCATTCACCAAAGACGCTTTTTACACAGCTGGGTCAAAACAATCGTCATGATGATGCAAACTGAGCTAAAAGCTGCGGCCCACTTCCTCAGAACAAGACTGACAGAGCTGTGATCCACTTGTGTAACAGAGGATGTAGATAATAAATTATACAGTGAGTGACGCAGAGGAAGAACTGCAAACTCAGCCACAGTAGACATATGAAAGACAGTTCATAAATTGTGCAAAGCCTGACTATGTCTGGTCACAAAGACTTAAGAAGAGGAGCCAGCAGCCACAGTCCTGATCCACTTGATAAATCAACGGCTGATGTTTCCACGGGAAGAAGAAGGGAGGGAAAGTGATGCAGAGCCTCGTCATTGATTGGTGATGGTTTGATGCCAACATCAGCTTTGCATTAATAAAATCAATGAATATTTTCAGCCTGCTTGGTTGCATATAATGTGAAACGTACCACACAATACACTGAGAAGATGTTTGCACAGGCTGAACTTGCGTCAGGGGATGTAAACACATTTTCTTTTCTTTGGTGAATTATCATCTCTGTGGTCGTAAGTTCTGTGGAAACACTCATGGTCACCAGATGATGAATTGACTGCTCTTCTAGTTGACCCACAAGGTCAACATTTGTGGTAAAACATCTCAACAACCACGGGTGTTGGTTGTGAACGCTTCCGTCACACACTGAGCAATTAATCACTTTTTCCATTCTTACCAGGACGTAAGAATCTGTGGAAGTGTCCAAGTGTATCAAGGTAAAGAACAATATTTCAGATGTATGAGTAAAGCCCTCAATCAGCGGGGCAACTTTGATTCAAGAAACTTGTATTTAATGAAACATGCAAAACAAAAGAAACTGTGACTTTAAGCTAATTTGTGTTCCTAAACATCTGGCTCACTCCATATTGAATAAAACTCTAGGGAAATGATAAACTACAAAAGACAAGGATCCACAATCAAGCTAGCCCCTGAATAGGAAGTGAGCTAACAACAAAGTTGGGCTAAAGTTGTTGTTGTTGTTGGACTGGACTGGCTTTTTCTTGATCCTATTCCAGCCACCAATCAACAGATCAAAACAGACAGAAAACTGTAGAGGGATATTAATTGACATGCTGAACCATGCTGATATTGCTACATGAGTAAAACTGTATGTAACTGGTGTCAGGACACAGCTGATTCAATATGTATAAGTTTGTGTCTAAACACTTCAGCTTTAGTGGTGTCTCCAGTCTCCCTGCATCATAATCAGGCAAAAACCAACAGTCACTTGTCTGTTTCTGAAACATTGTTTTGAAGCAAATCATTGGCAGGTGCCATAATGAAAATAGGGCGGGCTCTGAGCCTCCACACTTACAGCTGTAGGGCGCCCCCTGTCAATCAGCTGAGCTGTGTCTCTGATTGGGTAAACTCAGGGTCTTAACAATTTCTTAACACCTGAATTGTGAAAAAAAAAATCCTCCTTGGTATGGTGTGCCGATAGAGGGACTCACCATTTGGATGGAAGTCATTTTTGTACCAGGCGATTAACATTGTTTTTTTCTGCAATGAAAATGGCTTTTATTAGTGTTTATGTGGTTTACAGAACTTTCAGAAACAGGCTCAAGTGGACACTTGACAAACTGCAAATTAAAGTTTTTGCAATGTCTCATATTTTTTTGACTGGAAGTTGCTATTGGGCTAAAATCAAAATCTTACCAATATCAGGGGAGGGACTGATTGATAAGTCTCACTGTTTTTTTTTTTATCACACGGCATTAAACAATGTCTGCCCTCACGAGGCTGATGGGAAAAGTTAAAAAAAGAAAAAAGAAAGAAAGGTAATAACTTCAGACACTGTGGGCAGCATCTATAATGCTCCTGTTTCTAACCAGGTTCCATCTTATCAGCAGAGGTATGGTTTACTTGTGTAAAACTTTCAAACACTAAATCAACACTATTATACACACTTTTAATCCTATGTTGCACTACTGATTCACTTCCAAAGCTTACAGAAATCCAGGAGTATCTTACTGAGTCAACACCATGCTGCATTTAAATTTTCATTAAGTTTAGTGACTTTGTTTCTTCTTTGTTGTAGTTATTTTATTGTTCTCTCTGAGTCATGTTGGCCTCAGTTGTTCTTTGTTCTAAGTTTTCTGTAATATAAGCACACTAACAAACACAGTTTAAGTACTTTTTCCTCTCAACATAATATGTATTAACATAGCATTACTACTGCGAGCATGTTAGGAGGATGGTAGCATTCTTCATAAAAACTGGTGTGACTCCACTGGTATGTCTAATTATAAAACATAAAGCTTGTGTCCCAAGTATCCATTCACATATTTTCACTTTCTGTGTGTGTGTCAATTTGTCAAGGGTGCACCTGTGTGTTAAATGAACACTGGTTTGAGTCGACTGTTGTATTGTTGACAGGCATCAGCCCATCAGCAATGAAAGTACCATGTACTGATGTCAGTGGCTGCAGTTTATCTGTTGTGTCCTGTCACTTTTGTGCTGGAAGGCTAAGGTATGATTCAGAGGAGAGTTGTTTTATTTGACAGGTTAAGTCACTTGTTGGACAAACTTGTTTGTTTTTATGGTCAAAAGGAACAGAAACTGTCTCTGAGAAAGATTCACCGAGGGGGAGACCAGTGGCCTGAAATCTAATAAAAGTAAAATTGTGATGAGGTTTGAGTTTCTTTGATATTCCTGCTAATTTTTAATTTAAAACACCAGCCTTGGTTTTCACAATCAGCAATTTTTTTGTTGTGTGAAATGAATTCTATCCCAGTTTACTGTCAGTTTACACTGCTATTTATAAATATTTTTTAAATTTTTCTTGTCAATACTATTATTATTATCGATATAACTAGATTTGGAGACTCTAATATATTGTTTGGTGGTCCAGTTTTGCTGTGTGCAGGTAGTAAGCAAAGTGGCTCAAAGTTTGTCATGAAAAAGTCCAGACAGTGGGCTGAAGGGTCAGGGGTCGACCTTTGAGCTTTTGGCTAATTTTGGCCCTGAGACATAACTCGATAACCACCTCATGTTGTTCATCCTCCTGTCTCAAGATGTGAGCTGAAGAAACACCTGTTCGGCCTCAGTCATTGGCCCATGACCCCTGTACAGACCAGCAGCATTAGCAGCTCGATGCAGATGCTCCACTGCAGTGAGACACTTCAGCGCTCTATGGATGGAACAGTGAGAGCACAATGTGCTCGCTCCCAGCAGCGCACACATTTTACATGTCTCGCTCCTCCCCGTCAATCAGCACACCGGCAGCTCGCAGATGATTGATGAGAGTGATGGAGTCGCTTCTCATCATCACATGCATGAGAAAGCACCAGAGGGGACTGAATTGTTTGCACGTAGAGTCAGCAAAGCTTTCTTACTGATAACCACGGCGCTCACGTGTGTCGACCAACACCCCCTTTTTGCCCCCCTCCCCCACTGACCTGTCGGCAGGCGCACACGAGCAGGCGAGTTCTGAAGGAGAAAGCTTGAACACACACACCTCATGAACAAACAGGAGAAATAAAGCACTTACAAAGCAGTTGAGCATAGAGCAGGACACCCTTCCTGCGAGGCTCATGTCGAGGAGAGGCAGGGCCGTGCCTGGATGACACGTAGCCTACAGAGCAGCAGCAGCACGACCGGAGCACGAGGAGCCGGCATAACCATTCTTCTCCCAGCCGGAGCCTCTCCTCCCCTCGTCCGCTCCGAAACCCCTCTGCCTCACGCCTCTCTTCCTCCTCCCACCCTTTTGGATGGTCCCCCTTCTCAAGAGGTGCTGCGGGACAACACGCTGGGCCCAACTCTCATTCAGGAACCAATCCCACTTCCCCCCCACCACTCCCAAAGTACCGGGGGAGAGATAGAGAGAGCACGCTGGAGTCTGCAGACAGCCCCTGTTGCACCGCTGAGAGAGGGAGGATAGTCCAGGAAGGTACGGAGGAAAGCAGCGGTCCACAAAATCACTTCAAACTGAGGAGAAAGTGATGAATTGACTGCAGATGAGCCTCCAAACTGTGACCAATGGATGAGAGGAAACTGCAAGAAGAGAGAGCAGGAGAGAAAGGAAGAGAGGGAGCGCAGCCTGATGCTAAGCTCCACCCTCTGCATGTGCATCCACCTCCCTCTCTCACATTCACGTGCTCACATCTCTCCCTCTGTCTTTCTCTCATCCTTCACTCCTCCCCCACTCCCTCCTTGTTCACCCTTCACCGACATCGCCTCATAAATATGCTTCTCCCCCAGCAACGGCGCGGTGAAGCCGGTAACAGGAGGATGCTCGAGCTGCCGTACGTACAATATCTGGTATCAACCGCAGTGGCTACTTCAGTCTTTTCAGTCCGACACAGAACAAGTCCAGGAGCAAACTCTTGAGCACGGAGGGAGATATCGAGGAGATGCTCGATTTAGAATCTGAAAGAAAACATCGGCAGCGATGCACAGGAGGCAGGAGGGAAATCTGTGGCAGAGGACAGGGGGTGGGGGGGTGCAGTGAGTCTATGCAGAGATCTTCAGTGACACAGCATTCTGCAGACTCCTCCATCTCTACATGTCTCAGAGTCAAACACAGGAGCAGGAAATCTTCGCATTGAAGGTCACAGGCTGTACATGGGAGACAAGGTGTCCCCGTTACTACGGGACACACACACACACACACACAGCCCCTCCCTCCCTTACGTCCACTTCCCTGGCAGAGTCGTGACAGCGATGCGCCTTCAGCTGTATGACCCCGCGTTATGTAATACGTATAACATAGTACACACAGCATAGGCTGCATACACACTGCAGCACCATCAGTGGGATTAAGTGTACTGTCGAGGTGCTGCGAGTCAATTGGTTGTGTAAAAAAAACCTCTTCTTACAGGATAAAACAAGGAGTGAGGTAGAGGAAGGATTTTCATAAAGAATTATGATAATAAACCTTTATTTCGGTGTCTCAAATGATCAGATTAGAGTGTTGTAATTATGAGCAGATGCAAAGCAAAACCTGCTTAACAGTAATTGGATGAAATAAAGATGCAAAGTGAATTCATGTCAAACATAATCATTCAGAAAAAGACAAGATTTCTACAAATCTGGAGTTCTTTTCTTTGTATAAATAAATCTACATTTCAACAACTTGTCAATGAACTGCTGCTGTCCAATAAAGCAGGGAGGGGTGTTTTTGAATGGCAAACCTGAACCCATCCATTACAGGGCACAAGTGACATACGTGCTTATTTATAAATCAAACTGGAGTGAAAAGACCGGAGGAACAACAACAACGGAACATCTCCTCAGACTAATCATCTCACATAGATGAGTCTTGCTGATCACATATCAAAAAAGATACAGTTATATAACAGCGAGACATTTGAGGCTGTTATTTAACCACATGGCTCCAACATATGTTCTCTGCACATGTATCAGCTGCTGCTCCGACCGCAGTATGTCCTATCAGTACCCAACTCGTATAAAATAAAATCAATGGTAACTGTAAATTTTGAGATATTTTTTTCCAACTGAGAATTTCTAAGACCCAAATAAGAAGATGTGAGTAGATTTGAGGGTTTGATCTTTTGTTTTATCATTGATATCGAGGAGGATGCACCGTGTGCAGCAGGAGGCGTGTTGCATTCACTCCAGTGCAATATGTTCTCACCTCATCAGCTTAATGGACTCATGCATCTACTGCCATAAAGTGCACTTGTTTAAATTGAGCAGGACTTTGCAGAGAATCATTTTCATGTCACATGGTCAACTTGTGACCTGTGGTTAGATTCATTTCCCTTAAACAGAATGAAGAAGTGAAATCAAGTCTTCTGCACTGCAGCAGAGCCCAGAACACACCAGCTTCACAGAAACCTCCATACTGGGACGTTCATCTTGCACCACTCCTTGTTTTTCATAGCAGGTAAAAGGTGAGAGAACAAACGCTCTTAAAGCTGCACCAGCTTATCTGTCCCAGGACAGGAAATCTCTCAACACCTCAGTCAGTAGTGCTGAATTCTTTGGCCGAAGCCCAACGATTAAGACGTTTCATATCCCGAACAAGTGCAGCCTCATCAAGTTTGTAAGCCTGTGGGTTTCCCCTCAGCGAGAGGCACGCAAGTTCAAAGGCGGACACTCTTTTTATTGAAACAAAAAAAACTTCACTTCCCAATAAACTTTTGAAAGAAAACATTTAAAGCTTTCAAGATATTTTATATTATTTAAAAAATGTAAAATTTGATGAGCAGTTCAGTCTTTTCCAATGTTGCACCATGCAGTATACACTTGGGGTCACAGTCCAAACATTTGGCTTCGTCTCCCCCCTCTTGGTCTGTCCAGCTCGCCCCCACCTGAACTGTCCATAATGTCAGCATCAGATTTGACCCCGTTGTGTCTCAGGTTTTATTTTAGGAAAGGAGGGCAGCCAGTCACCAACACAGAGTGTCAGCCTACATGTTGACACACACATGCAGAAGTGGGATATGAATAAGATATGAGGAATTAGGGCAGGTTAGATATGTGACACCTAAACGCTGTCCGAAACTCTGGGGACCAGTAGCAGAGACCGCAGAGTCCTGTCTCAGAGATAAAAGCCAAAACATGTGGCTGCATTTTTGAAAACAAATTCAAAATCCAAAACAAATTTGAGGAAAGCTCCAAACTTAATTGCTCAAAGTGTTTAATGATTTTAAACCAAGTGAATGGAAAATATATTTCACAATTTGAAAGCTCCAAATCTACGGCAACGGATACAGATTCACTGTGGCTGCTTTATGTATGCCCACAATCAGATTTTTTTTTTTTTTTTTAAATCTCAAAACAATTCAGCCAATCATCAGTTATCAGAACAGACACTCCAGATTGTGGCAATCTGTAAAAGGTGCAAACATAGGACATTGTGAAAAAAAATGCAGGTAGGGGCAAACGGAGATTATTCATTGTGTCTTGAGATAAGCTGCGATATCAAGAGATAAGAAGAAGATATCAAGGCTTGATAGCACCAAAAAGGACAGGGATGGCTACTCAAAATTTTTAATAGTCAGATAAAATGAAAAAAGGTAAGCTTTACCTTATTTTAAAATGCTTAAAAATGAGCAGTCTTGTATTTTGATAAAAAAGTATAAAATCATTTGACTGTAAATGTGATGGATTCTAATAAATAGAAAGGATGATGGACAAAACAAGACTGCATTTCTTTCATGTAGGGTTGCGTTATATTGTGAGAAAAAGGAGAAATTGTATTTTTGATTCCTGTCATCTAAAATGCGATATTTTTAAACATTTACTGCTCCGTTCAGCTGAATTCTTCCTAGAACAATGATAACAAACTCACCTGACCTCCTCCTCTGTGAGCACTATTTGCATTTGTATGGCATCTTGATCATGTTGCTACAGAATTATGGAATATTAATTAGGTATATTAACATGCTGCACCCTTTCAGCCGCAGGGGTAAGAGCCAGAGAGAAACAGCTGGAGTTCACGTACAGGCTAAGAAAATGCACAATGGCTCATAGAGTTGTCCTCTGTGTTTTGCTTTTTTTGTAGGCTCAAATAATTAAAAGATGTGACGATCACCTTGCGATATGAAGATAGTGCATTTGCAGGAGGATTTTGAAACGATAGCCTAGCAGCCCCATTTTCATGCACCCAACCTAACTCCGGAAATTTCAAACTAAAGCGTAGACAAATTTTTTTAAGAAGTTTGTGAAAGCCAATAGGTGAAAACAGCAGATAAAATCCACCGTGTGTACCTGTGATGACTGGTAGCAGCTCCACTGACTTTTTCTTTGCCAGCATAAGTTTTCTGCTCCTTTATAGTCAAAACTGATTCACTGAAAATATCTGTTATCATGTGACACCAACATGACAACAACTGTTATTACCGTACTATACTCAGCTTTGTCTGCCATCCTGCTGTAAACATTAAAAGCTGACCTTCACTGCGAGACCCCTCACACATATTTTAACTTAAGGGAGGGCCATGTCAGGTCACCGACTTTGAAAAACTTCACAGGCCTAATCTCCTGAAATTTTCTGAAGAGTGTGTGTGAGCAGAAGAACCAGAGCCGAGTTAAACAGTGTTAAAAGTTATAGTCTAACAAAGGTGAGTCAGTCGAATCATTAACAACAACCTGGCGTGAACTCTTCAGGTTCATTTCTTCTGTCTGCATCCACCGCCGTCTGAAAAAAAAAAGAAGAGACCCGAGTGCAAAGAATGACCTAATCCTGTGTACGCAGGTGACATCTTATAAGGCAGTAACACCCACCATGCCAGGTGCCTACACAAACTTCACCTAGTAGTCCTGTCAGCCCCACAAGGTAGCATTACAGTGCATTGTGGGTAGTGAGGGCAGGGGTAAAACAAGCCCATTGTCCCCTTTTCCATGCTTCTATTATCCTGCTTACAATACTGCAGCATGAGTGGACAACAGCAGATGAACTCAATACTTCCTGTTTTGTTGCAGGAGGGGAAAAAAAAAAAGAGAAGCTGAGGACTGAGAAGCAATTAAGCGCTGCTTCACAAGACAGAATTAAAAGGATCATATTTCCTGTGGAACAAACTGCTGGAACAAGTCTTTCCACAATCCCACCCAAAGAAGAAGAAAATCATGAGCTGAGCTACACAGAAAGTTTAAAGTAAAGCAGTTTTATGAAGAACACAATTCATGCATTATTATGTTGCACAATGTCTCTGAATGTATTCTGTTATAAGTAATATTCACAGACTGATTTGATTTTCTTATTTCTACTGATCAAACTTCAAAACTGTTGCAGCAGCAGCAAACGAAATCACTGAAGGTGTGTTCAATACACTCGAAAACATGCACAATCAAATACATGTTGCACTGAACACACCTTAAGTAGAGACCTGTGGAAATGTCTGATATTGCCCTTTAACACAGGACCACCCTCGAACTATCTGGGGTCTGCACTCTCATTTAACCTGCCTCGCTGGACACATTATTTGTTTGTCAGCCCCGCCATCAATTAAGCCCGCAACTCGAGTGTGCGTCCCATAAAAAGGCCCAGAGCTGGGCAGTCAGCCAGGGTGGCATTCTGTGGAGGCAGTTGACCAGAACCTCGGGACACACATCCTCCTGTTACACTTCCTATTTCTGTCCCATAAAAGCTGCACACACTAGCTTCAAGAGGAATTTGTTGCTCTTCTGGTCACTGCTTCCCCCTCTCTAGCTGCCCAGGCTGAGGAACAGTCACTGTACGTACACTGAGGAAGAGGGAAGGGGAAGAACACACAGTGCCCAGGGTTCTCCTAAAAAACAGCTATGTATATCACTTCTATTACAACACAGGAAGCCTTTATATGCTGCGACAAAACTGAAACTAATCGCCCGTTTACCCTCAAATTGAGCACATCTCTAAATCTTTGATGAAGTCGGGCAAGCTGTGCACAATCAAGACTAATTGTCCAAAAGAAAAGTACATGTAGCATATTGAGTAAAAAGCAGAGCTGTGACCTACAAATAGTCTTGCATCATGCCCATTTTATTTGTTCTGCCTCACTATAATTACAACCCTGGAGCCATGAGTGCAGCAGCATACTTGACAAACCACTATTTGTCTCACATACAGTAAAATCAGAGGCTGACGTAGTAGCACTGAGCCTCACTGCTCAACTCCTCCTCTGTGATTTCACAATGATCACTTTGAGGAAAACTGCACAGAATTAAAAAAAAGGGCCTCAATTTTGCCCAGAAGCGTTATACACAATTGCATCCACTAGAGGGCAGATGAATGGACAGACTCCAGGTCAGCACGTTCTGTACCAGAGCATAAAGAGGAGTCTCAACCGCAGCACGACATCACCATCATGCCACATTTAATGCTTCAGATATTAAGCTAGTTTGATAATCACTGATGTCACGCTCACAGTCACTGTGTGTATTTCATGTGAGTAACAGTCCTGAGACACGTGGCAGCCAAAGCCTCCACATCTGTAACCTACTACAGAGCACTTTTACTGATGCAGCAGCACGTTCCTGAATGAAACAAACTATGCAATAAAGTCGTAACCCTGCTGAGGAAACCACTACTGGAGTGCAGAGAGATGCTGCCTGAGGAGGCTCAGCTTTTACTCTGATTTAGATTTCAAGCAGTGTGAACCATCAGCTGGAGTGGCTCGTTTTAACACTCTATGATGTATTGGATACACAAAAACATGAAAAAAAAATCTAGAAGAGCTCTGCCTCAAAATGGACCAAATACTGTCTTCATTGAAAACTGAGCATCGTTTGAATATCTGAATTTGCATTAGAACAGCTTATTTCAATTTCTGTATTGCTCTGTCTATGTGCATCGGGGCAGAACTCTGCCATGCATAATTCAAAGTCTTTATATGGGACCATATCAAGACAGTAATGACATCCTGTCATGCAAATAAGATAATTAAATGAGGCCATTTGGTCTGTTGAATGAAAAAAAGAACAAGGTATAGACCTGATTCTGATTCCGATCTATGAGAGAGGTAACCCACTGAATTCATTTCTCAACCAATGTGACAGAAAACAGTATCCAATTTTATCATAACTGTTTTCTCCATTGTGATACAAGCTGCATTATTATATGGCACCATCTTATAAACAAGTCTGTCCTCGTTTCATGCTATTTTTCAATCAATTTTTTTATAATAAAGTTATAAGTTCTTCGTGATGAAAGAAGATTTTATCATCACATTGCTTTTTTTCCCAAAAATCTAAATAGGTATAAAGGGGTTGTCTTATATTCAATATTAATCAATATGGCATGTCTTTGAAAAAAATTTGAACAATCTTTTAGCACTGTGTTGCAGGAAAAAAAATGCATCTCACTGTAATTTAAGCCTGCATGCAATCAGAAGAGCAAAGACATCCTTACTAAAAATATAGATTTAAAAATAAAAGTTCAAAGTTTCTTCATTTGTTGCCATTCTAATCTGTTCTCTGCTGAAAATGCTGCCAAGCAAAGTCTGTCTGCAACAGAAAAAAAATTAAAAGAAAATGGACAATTTGGCTTAATAAGCAAAATTCAGCATGCAGCTCCAAACCACATGTGTGGTGAGTCAAAAATAAATGCCAGAAGTTTTTGCTGCATGTTGCAACACCCTGAGCGTTGTTTCAGCTTGTGGGAGTGTTGTGCCATTTCCTGTGCGAGTGAAACAGTCCCAACTTGCCATTTTATCCTCAAAAAGCCTGCATGGAGCTCAGAGCAGCTCTGAGGAATCTGCAGCCGAGTGTATACAAACATACAGCATCCCCTCCCCTCCGGCGTGATTGGCTCACCATGCTGCCTGCCGGTGCTGTAGACAGTCGGTCTGGGCGCTCCTCTTCAGATCCCTCCCTCTCCTCCAGTTTACTGGGCTCTGCTGTGCCAGCGATGGTTCCTGCAAACGTACAAACACACTACCTTCAGACTTAGGGTGTGAGTGTGAGTGAGTGAGTGAGTGTGGGTGGTTTTTCAGTGTGAGTGATTGCGTAAATGGCTGGACGCCAAAGACAAGCCTTTCTTGGCTTAAAGTGCAACAGAGGGAGAGGAGCTGACACTTAGATCAGAGAAGTTTTGAAACGCTGACATATGGATGCATTTCATTTTTGATCAACTCCATACTTCCTGTTTGAAAGCCTAAAATCCAACATCTTTAGGAGAGTGTTTCTCATTTTGAGTGATGGCTGAACTGCCATCATGGTTCAATAAGAAGCAGACCATCGAAATGAGATCAAGTGAGTGTAAACATTTGGAGCATGCAGCGCTGCAGACAGGCATGCAGCCACATGCGTGAAGTCTGATCACCTCACTTGACCTTACCTGATGGGAGAAAAATCCGATTCACAAGAAACATAAACACAACATTCTTAAAACGATTACCAGAGAACAGAAATGTGCAGGGGGAGAGATGTGGCTGATTTGGACAAAGTTTACAACTTGTGTCCACACCCAATACACACCTACAGGTGCTTCCACTCACTCGATATCATAATTTTCTAACAACGTAAACACAAGTAGGATAAGTGGATGTCTAACCAGCGCTCAGCAGCTGCACGTTTAAAAAGAAAATAATTTCAACACTTATTTTAAAGCAAAAAACACTTGATTCATTCAGCCACTGTGAGGAGAAACTCTCTAAACTTGAGCTGCATTCATTTCCTGTGACTGCAGCTTAGTCAGGAAGCTCAGTTTAAGTTTACTATAAAGGGTTTAAACAAACAGGCAGCAAGACAAAACACAGACTTCATGTTCCCCTCCTTGTGTTTAGGACCAGACATATCTATTATACATTGATTAAAAGGAAACAACTTGAACTAGATTAGAGATCTCCCTGTCCTACTTTCCTGCACTGTTTTTTTTTCCAGACACACCCCCTTTTGCACACGCTCCAAAATAAAAAAAGAAAAACTACCACACTCAACTCAGAAAATACTATCAAAGTCGATGTTCCTCACCTGGACAAAGTGCCGCAGAGGCTGCAAACTTTTCCTGAAACTTTTCTCCAACTTTAAAGTGAGTTTAATGTCAGTGCCTTGCAGAGAAGCAGCAGACTTGGTCTCCCAAACACTCTGGTTGTAATCCAGAGCATGACATACCTCCCTCCCTCTCGCTCGCTCTCTCTCCTGCTCTCACTCCCTCTCTATTGCTTACTCGCTCTCCCTCCCACTCCCTGAGTGCCAGGCTTCTCAAAGCGAAAGGAGCCATACTACGGGGCACGGACGCGCTTTCTTTTCGCCCACCTCCACTCATGACTCATTCTACCAACAGGGATGGCGTTCAGCACTAATAGGTAATGAATACAGAAATCACCACATGCAGGCAACTGGTCATAATCAAAATGGTACGATTTTCTACCCTGGGCAGTGTGAGTCACCTCTTTACACAGAAATAGAGCCAGACTTTTTAACGACACTGAAAGAAAGAGTGCTGAAAAAGCAATGAGGTGTGAGTTAACAAAAGCCTGATCCGAGTTATTATTCATTAAGAAAAGTCAAACACTGATTCAGCACAAGAACAGCCAAGACAAAGCAAAAAAGAAACCAAAGCTTCATGCTGCACAAATCAATGATTCTCTGTTTGGAAAACTTGGAACTTAGATGAGAAGGACCCAAGTGCTGGCTCACGGTTGTTTCTGTACAACTAGTTACTGTCGTCATTTTTCTAACTCCTGATTGGGGCTGAATGAGTCATTAAAATTAACCTAAGTAGGATAATTTTTCTCTATATTGCAATTGTGGTTTATTATGCCATTATTTTAGTTTCCCCCTCGTGTTGTTGATATCAATTGCAATATCGAAGGGGATTATTTTTCAAATTATTCTCATCATGAATAGGAAAAATACATACATGAAGGAGAGAAGAGGCATTTTTGTAAACAACAACAAAAAAAAAAAAACTATCCGCATTTACAGGTACTTTAAAAGAAATAGAATATCTTGAAAATGCTAAATATTTTTGGTCACTTATTAAATTATATAGTCAACTCATAATACATAGAGTGAATTATTTCAAACCTTTATGTATTGAAATGTTGAAGATTATTGCTTATGGATAATGAAAACCCCCAATTCAGTGTCTCATAAACTAGAATATTACATAAGATCAGTATAGAAGAGATATGATTAAAATAAATTTCAGGCCTTTGAAAAGTTTGCCATTTTCTTACCATTCTCCAAGTTTTCTCCCAATTTTTCACCCTTTTCATCAATTTATGGTGAAATTATTATCATTATTTCGCAAGAGAAAATGATTAATTTATAACAAATACAATAAGAGTATGCACCATATTACTGTACATTAATCCCAATACAGAGGAGAGTTGATGTTTTCTGTAATAAGGACTGCTGAAAAAATGCATCTGTGTCCATAATCGGCTAAATAAGTTGAACAATATTGGCATATCATGTATTCCTGATCTGTAGTCATTCTTCTTCTCCTTTTAAATTATGTTGTTAGCAAACAGCTTCAGTGCTAAAGCCATTGGCAGGAATATACTACTACAACCAAGCAACACTAGAAAAAGGTCCAACCTTAATTTATTTTGATTACATCATAATTGGAAATAAACAGAACCATGTACCATCCCGACTCTAAAGCCAAGCATTTGACATCATCATAATTTGACAACCTCGTCCATTGAAAGCCAAGAGAGTGTTCTAGATTATAATGTTTTAAATAATCACAATTAATGTTTTTTGTGATGCATGTTTTTTACTAAAAACAAAAATTCTTCCTCCTTTCAAAGACTGATCGGAAGTTTCATCCAAAACACAGTAAAAGTTGGATTCAGGAAACCAACTCATTAACGGACGAGCTGCGAAGTACAGCTAACAGCTCCCTAAGTGGGTGTGATTGGGGTGGTGGTCACAGTGTTAGAGCTTGAATGAGGTTTACTCAAAGGTCTACATCACACAGCGTGCCACTGCCACCACTGGGTTTTAAGACGCCATTTTGGACGCGCACAATCAAGATACAAGCCAAGATACAAGGGGAACGTGGCCTTGTTTTCATATCTTCATCTGGACATGCCAGAAAGTCATTGGACCATTCCAGCCATGACTGGCCCTCATGCCATCCTGTGCACAACGTGGCAAACGTGCAAGTGAGTCGGCATTTGACCCACCTTTAAAGTTCATCCTGCCACCAAGAAACTCAAAATCAGGTCAGTATCAACTTCAGCTGACACAATTTATGGCTGACCTTTTCTGGCCTATGTCATCTAGAAAATAAGACCATCAACAAATTAGTCGAACATTGAATATGGATCAATTGCACTGAAATAACTTGCGGCTCAAGTTTTTAAGCTGAAGAATCAAGCTCTCTAAAATGAAAAGCATTTCGACCATTATCAGGAGTCCATCCGTTCACTCTGTGGAGCGGTCCAGTTAACCAAACATGCTTTGCCATCATTCACTCTTCCTACATACAAACAAAGAAAAACAACCATGACGCACAGCCCCAGCTGTCTGTGATCATTCTGCTTCTGAGGGATTTGAAAGAAATCAGCTGACAGATTTTAAGGCCACGTGCCAACAATTATTCTCATAAACCTGTCAGTTTACAAGAAGTGATAGAGGAAGTGAATTATGATCAGGATTACTCAGGTGTTGTCACATTGAACATAATTAAATGTCTTATCTTGTGATTCCACTCGCTGCACACTAACACACAGGGTGTGTCGACTTCTTGTGAATACAAAGGTGAAGAGAAATGTTGCTATTAATACCAGGTCACCACCACACCTTCCTGGAGATTTGGCATGTTTCAACAAGTCAAACCCTGTTAGTGTTCTCTAATACCATGTTAATGTTGCTGCAACATACTGTACATGACATTTTACTCAGTAAAATATTAATAAAACATTTTGACAAGATCACACCCAGTTGTTTCGTGAAAGGCCGTGTGAGGACCAAGTGATCAGTCTCACTTTTGTATATTTGCCTGTTCATGATTCAAAAGGTACAATGTGATTATCTGCCCCAAAATAGTTTATTTCACCATGCTATTTTTCAGCACGAGTGGTTCAGACTTTCCTGTGGGAAAATGAATCCATTTGTGGCGTGTAGACTGAGGAGGTGGTCACACTGGCCAATCATGCCCTGCTTAAGGACAATACAACCCTTAAGTCTGGCTCTGAAGTAGGGCTGAAAGATTTATCGTTTTATAATCGAAATCGCAATTTTAGACATGATGATCATGTGATCACCAAAGCTGTGATTTTTTTTTTTTACATTATTTAAAAAAGTTAAGAGTCAAGGATGTTTGTTTTTGTTCTTCAGTGGTTACTACCAAAAATATGTTTAAGAAGTCCCGTTTATAAAAAACAAGAATTGTATTTAAAGTCCAGACGTAGTGGAGGTTTAAGATTCAGGATTTTGAGAAAAGTAAAAATTCCTCTAATATTAACATATTTGCAATATTTGCCTTTATGTAATAATTATGTCTTTATTTCCCATAATTCTGACTTTTTATCTCAAACATTTTCAAAATGTTTACATTTCATTTTAAAAAATCTGGCCTTCTTCATCTTAAATTTTTTTTACCTTTAATGTGTAAATTCACACTTTTTTTGGACAATATTAAAGTGATTTCTTAAAATTTGGATTTTTTTTTATCTCAAAATTTTGACTTTTTTCTTAGAATATTGACCTTTTTCTACAAGTTAGAAACCATTCTTACCTTCAGTTTTCATTCTTGCATTAGAGTAAAAGCTTTTGATGTTTTTATGGTTTGATGTAATTTTCTGTCAAGTCTGTAAATGTTTCTGTACATTGTGAAAACTTCACTGAAGCTTGATCTGAAGAAAATCGTGAATCGAATTGAAATCCCAATATCTGCCAGAAAAATCACACTTAGATCTTTTTCTGAAATCATTCAGCCCTCCTCTGAAGTCTGCTCTACTTTCATTTATAAGATCATCGTGACCCAAAAGTTGTAGAATGAGAAGCATTTCTGTCAAGAGAACGTAGATAAAGCTAGCTTGATGGTGGTTCCAGATGTGAGAATGGTACTTTAATCCAAAGAAGCTAAATAAGTGAGTTTTAAGGAGGACAACCTGAAAACCAAAAAAAATTTAAAAAAAACACAGATTAAGAGGCAGGTTATTTTTGCTCTGCTTGGTGAGGCTTGAGTTGGTAGATGAGCACTGGTGGGACAACTTATGTTATTACTTATGTTACCGATACTGACATGTCTCAGAGCACCAGGCCGTGAGGAACACCAATCAGATCATACGCTCACATCCTGGACACTGAACTACAAACTGGGTTCACAAAGTTTGATTGTTGACATGTTTTGGGAACAAAGTTGTCTTGAACAAATAAAAGTGGTGTAGAAAAGGAGCTTAACTCTCCTTTTTTTCCTCTTCAAAACAAACACATACCTCAGAAGGAGTCATGTCCTCAGACAGTGGGTGATGGTGCTCAAACATTACAGATTCACGCAACAGCTGTCACTGCAGTCAAAGCCAAAGAGAGAGTCCTCACAGCACCTTTAAACTTGTACCTGATATTACTCTTTACTGCTGGCTGCTCTACTCATGATCAAAATAAACTGTCCTTCAGGGTTTGTTTTAAAATATTCAAATATTAGTATTGAATATTAACACAATACGGAGTCTCAGTATGAATTCTTATTGTATTAATTCATTGTGAGACGTATTTTCTCATCTTATACTGAACAAATGTAGCACATGAGCTGGCTGTGAGTTTCTCACTTCTGCAGCCTTGGTGTTGATGTGGGGAGATGGTGGAACATGATGCAGCCTCAGATATCATCACAGAATGACTTCCCTCTTCTTTATGGGTATTGCGGACAGCCATGGTGACATTTGTTCCACAGCAGCGCATAAATTACTGAAATGGACAGCTTCACTGGTTAAAGGTTAAAACATAAGCTGCGCTGGAGTCTTCCTCTTAACACAGTGGACTAATCAAGGCCCCTTCAACACATGTGAGTGTTCATACAAGACTACATAACTTGTTGAAGCTTCAGTACAATTCTCTGCATAAATTAGCTCATGTTTCTTTTCTATATCCTCTGGAGAGACATACTTCACTCTTGAGTTTGGCTACTCTCTAAACATATTGTTTATATGCAAAATGGATCAAATTAGAAATGTAACAGAATACACTTTAGGCAAGCGTTCACTGTCAGTATGTGGTACTTTCCAAACTCACTACTTCAAGCACATAAAAATGGCCCACAAAGACAGAGGAGATGCTTTTCTAGATCTGAATACAAACAGTGAGGGAAGTGAAACTCTGTCACCAAAGTCAAAAACAGCTGGATGACATGATAAAAAAAGACCCTCTTTGAATAAATGAGATAATAGAAAATATCTTTATAAAGCAAGTTTCCCTCTGGGCCCTTGGGAAATCATCTGAGGGTATTTACATCAAGAGGGCGATGTCTGAAGCACCTGCCTTAAAGCTCTCTATCATCATCCATCCATCATCTCTTGAGTTTATGAACAGAGGGTTATGTATTTAGTCAACGGAACAATTAAGCACTTAAAGAATATTCATTTAAAAGATACTTCAAATGCTGATCATATGTTGTGTATACATTGTAGCAGAGCCACTTGCCAACAGCTTGAGCAGCCGTGTCACTTAATGGCGGTGACCACCATGATGTTATGATGCTCCTGTTCTTGGATGTAAACTACGGTGGCCGGGAAGGGCAGAACAAAATTACAAATTGTGAAACACTTTTACAATGGTTGAGACAAATTTACATTTTAGAAAAAAAAATTACATTCACTAAACAAAAATTAAATTACCATAACACATTTACAAGTTCTGCAACAAATTTACCTTTCGGAAAACAAATTAACAAGACGTGAAACAATTTTACAAACGCTGAAACAAATTTACAAGTGGCGAAACTATTGGCCTATTTGCCACTCCCCGTTATCACATCCGGTTCATCCCGGGAGTTGGTACATTCCCTTTCCGGTTAATGCTTGAGCTTGTAAAAGTGTTTCGCCACTTGTAAATTTGTTTCAGCGTTTGTAAAAGTGTTTCACGTCTTGTTAATTTGTTTTCCGAAAGGTAAATTTGTTTCAGGACTTGTAAATGTGTTATTGCAATTTAATTTTGTTTAGTGGATGTAAAATTGTTTTCTAAAATGTAAATTTGTCTTAACCATTGGAAGAGTGTTTCACAATTTGTCATTTTGTTCTGCCCTTCCCGGCCACCATAGTAAACTCCTCAGATCATGAATGGACTCTTGAATTACTGACTGAGCAGCATCTGTTTTTTTTCCATTAGAGAGATAAAGTTGAAAGTAGGTTTTCTATGTTTGACTCATGATGTATGGCCAGCGCAGGTATGTGAACGTCAAACTGTCAGTAAGACCAAAGGCTGACAGTGATAGCTCTGATAAGATTATCTCCTGTGTCAAATAAATTGTCTTCAGATTTAACTGTAATCTGAGATAACCTCTGACCTTTAGACTACACTTAAGTTCTCTAAATGATACTGAGATGTATCAACTATGGAATGAGTCACACTCAAAGAGTCAAATAAGATATCAGTGACAAAGGGCGGATATATTCAGCTCAGTTTATGCTCCTATTTGTCTATCAGCTTTGTTGGTCTGAGCATTTAGCTTATCACCAGTGAAGCTCACTACAGCAGCTCAGCAGTGTGGAGGTATTTCAGCATGTTTAGTCAACATCGCTGATAACAATGTGCAATATGTGAAAGTTTGTAATTCCTCATGTATCCACTGCTGAGGTTTACAGTTGAACTGTAATTCCTGTGTTGAATATTTAATCAAAAAGGCCTGAATGTACTTAGAGATATTTCTCGCTCTAATCCTCATAGTAAAGAATAAAGCATGTTAAATTATTCTGATAGTGGATCCAACTATCATACATTAGGCCCAAGTATCGTTTTTTTACATAAAAAGTCAAATCTGTGCATCCCTACTCATGAATATCTCTTTTTATGAACTCAGAACATCACTATAGTGGGTGAGATCTACCCTTTTAAAATAATGTGATATTATTTAAAAACAAAAACTACCATTTTCATGACAAAGAAGTCTTTCTACTTTTCTACTGTAGTGGTTGGATGATTTAGTTTCTCTAATCAGCACCTAATGAAATGTCAGCATGTGAATATAAATAAATATAATTCCTTGGGCTGAGTCACCTTTTTTTTTATTCAGGACATAATTTTCTTGATTAACCGATAAGAAGAAGCAGTGTCTAAAAATCAGGGATATTCATTGTTTGTGTCTAAGGTTAATGATAAAATCCAAAATGTCTTGTTGTTGTTGTGACAGAATGGGTAATATGCTTTCATTTCCTGCTTTTTTCAAGATGTGAATTAAAGACTTTTCGTCCCAAGATCTAAAAATAGAACATTTACAATTTTGTCAAGAACTTTCAGTCAGGTCACCTTCCCTAAATACAATAAATGGTTTCAAACCTCCAAATACAAAAATAATCAGACTCTGTCAAGGGAACGGAGGGGAATTCTAGCTTCCTCTATCACTGAGTGGGAGAAACTCTTCAAAGGTTTCACTTTGTTGTCACTCAGTGCAAAAAGTAATGGTTCCTGTTTAAAGGTGACAACAGAAACTATCAGAGTTGAAGAGCTTTATTGAGCTAACCACAACATGACATTACAAAGGGTAGTTTAGGGACTCTAGTACTGTTTTTACAGAGTTATGGCTGCACGCCCATTCTGACAACAAAAGAACAGCAGAGTACAGTGGTTTGTCAAGCTGTGTGAGGGGGTTAACCACCCCTGAGCATCAAACCTGGGTCATGACAAAGGAGCAAGAAAACTACATCCAGACAGGGAACAGCATCAAATATATGAAAATAGACTGATAATGATTTTATATTTTTGGATTTCTAATCATATTTGGTAGTTGGATTCAAATAATGCGATACTTTTACAGTGAACATGAAATCTGTTTCTGATGATTGTAATTTAAACTTCCTCTTAGTATTTATTCTCCATATTGAGACCTAAATTATGTATCTGATCATAACCTCAGCCCTAAACCAAGTTTTTCATTATAAACAAAAAGTAAAAACTGGATTTAGAAAATTGGCATTTAACTTTACTAATTGGCGGTCAAACTGAATAAATACAGAAGACACATTTAATAACTGACAGTCACAAAGATTGCTAGTGTTTCAGTGTAAAGTGTGACCCTGTTGGCTGATGCCTGCCAGCAGATAATCACTGACATCCAGTTAACATGGTTACCCTAACTCAAATACACCGGTTGCTCTATGACGATGACGATCCTGTCAGAAATCAGTGGAACTTTAATCCATGATGGAGTTTCATTACTGACAATCAACCACGGAAAAACCAAGTATTTTACGTTACTTACAGTTTTCATTTCATGATAAAGGAGTGCTAAGTTTTTCAGAATGAAATTGCATTGCAAAAATGTGTGGGTATCTAAAGCCTTGTTTCCACCAAGCAGATCGGTTCGGTTTGTCTCAGTACAGCACGCATTTTGTGGCGTTTCCATAGACTAAAACCGGGACGGGTCCCCTAATAAGCGACCCGTACCGCTCCACTTTTCAGTACCCTTCCGTTGGGGTGCCAAGCCGCTTCAAACCGGACCCAAGGGTGGGGCTATAATCACTGCAGTCAAGCTGTTACGTACCTGACGCGGCTCTCAACATCCGGCCCATCAAGCAGGGTACGGTTGGCTGTAGAAACGTGCACAGGATCAGGCTTTACCGATCTGACCCGTACCAAACTGTACTGATCCGTACCAGACTGCCTGGTACAAACGAGGCTTAAATGACCCTATAGATTGTAAAGTAGTCTATAGTCAAATCAGTTACTACTCCATCACAAGTCAGTAGAGGGAGCTCTAAATCGTTTGGCTTTGCAGTCAGTGAGCACTCAGAGCATCCATTTTACTACACGGGCATGTATAACAAACATTGATTTAAGATGTAAAACAGGTTGTTCAGCAGTGAATTCATACATATACAAACCAGATCTAGTAATGACTGACTCATTCTTCTTATAAATGGAGGGAGGGTTAGATAGTGTTAGATATAAAAGAAAAATGTGCAATATTTCTGATTATTAACAGACATGAAATGAATCAAAATTGTGAAGCATGGCCTTTGGAGAACAAGTTTCTCTTCCTCGTTGGTTTAACTAAATTTCCAGAGCAGTGGGAGCTCCCAGGGGGTTTCCCTCTGGCTGTAGAAATATGTAGAAAATTCCAGCATTACCGGTATTATTATCAGCTCCAGTGGAACATTACCGACCAGGTGATGTTTGACTAATGACAAAACAACAGGTGTACACAGAGGAAAACAGGAATAAAGTTCACACACATGTAAGGTGAAAGTGAAAGTGGTCTACAGCCTCTCAGCACAGTGACAGTGAACCAGGAGGAAACTAGTTAGTCAAAGCGAAAGTGTGTGTGAGTGCCTCTGTGTGTGTGTGAGTGTGTGTGTGTGTGTAGGTGTGTGACTGTTTGCAAATGTTAGCATGGTGCTAGCTGCCGGATAGCAGCAGTAGTACAGATTGTGTGAATAATTCGCCCATTTTCAAACACAAAACGAAAAGTGGCTTCAGGTTCATACGTTGAACATGTGTTTGAAAGCCTGGTAAACTGTCACACCCAATACATCATTCAGAAGTTACTTAATTTCATAAAATAAATCGAGTTACTCACTCAGAAAGAATCAGCTGACACAACGGTGACTCAGTAGACTGCACGACTTCCGCATTCCTGCGTGATGACAAAACTGCGAGCCAATAGGAAAGCAGCAAACTGAGCATTGTAGACCAATGACGTTATGGTTTAATGGTGGCCAATAAGATTCTACAACAGTCCAGCGAGTGGCGCTCACACACCCACAGAGCAGCCAATCAGGTGTCAGAGAGCTCGAGAGGAGAGCCAATAGAAAATCACAGCGCGGCACAAACTGGCAGCACACAAACAGAGCGGACAGACCGGTGTGTGCGTCCAGGCACAGTTACAACAATAAAAGCCGAGGAGGGTGTCGAACAGGGATTACTAACATATGACTGTCTGTGTGAAACCAGCTAAAAATTCATGCCATGGTTTAAAATAGAGGAAATGTCTAAAAAAAAAAAAAAAAAAAAAAAAATAGGGTAAATAATCATTTTTTAAAAAGCAGCAGGAAACAGAAAGCCCATTCTGCAGATAGTGTAGAAAATGTTACAAGGGCTGTTTGTATGCAAATTAAGACAGAACAGTCTTCACTGCTCAAACAACAGGGATTACCTGATGTAAAACTGTGACAATAAGGTAACAGATAGGTCAATTTACTGTCACTGATGATCAAATTATCTGATAAATAACACTAAAACCAATGTCTGGCTCTATCCTCTTAAGGATTTATCAATTTTTCTTACTGAAAATCAAAACATAAATGAAGAATACCTTTGATGAGTAAAATGTGTGTTCACATTAATGGCACATAATGTACTGATAACAGTTTGAAATGGAAGCTATCTTTTATTAATGCCATTTTACAAGTCATGGAGAGAAGTCTGTGTGGTTTTGTATCCATAATATTTTCTTTTCGAGCTGACTTCTTCTTACCTATGTTTTATTTGTTTTATCATTTGAACCTGTATTGTGGATCGGCAAAACATGTCTAATCATCAAGAAAAACAGGTGAGTGTGCACTCATACTTAATGCGCTGTACTTTTTAAGTTCACAGCATATTTATGTGGTTAATCTATAAATTTTACACAGCTAACTGAAGTCTACTTTGCCCCCTGTTGCCTGTTTGAACCAGGATTAATCAACATAGTGTGCAAAATTTGCACTCATGATCACTCATCTTTCAAACTTTCCTGATTAAGTCCAGCGAGTTAAAATGTTAGAATTAGATAAACTTATCTATGGCATTGGGTAAGTGTTCAAACCTACCTTATTTTCCTGTGACTGAATTTCCATGCATGTACTTGCACATTGTGAAAAACGCCAACCTTCCTCGTGTTTCTAACCAACAACTATCAAAGTATTTTAGAAAATTGACTCAAAAATGCTTTTTTTTAGTCTTCTGACCACTTACAGTGCTTTACACCTCTGATCTCTGTCTCTCATCCACACCACACTCACACACTGATGGCAGACACAACACTGAACAACAGTGGGAGCAACTTGGGTTTTAGTGTCTTGCTCGAGGACACTACAGCATGTGACTGCAGGAGCTGAGATTGAACCCTCAGCCTCAGCCTTCCAGTGGCGAGATGGCGACTCTACCACCTACCACTGAGCCACGATCGCCGCAAGTTATAGCGTAAACTCTAATAACTTTTGTTGACCATTTTTTACTTCTTTTTGTCATCAAGTGAACAAAACTATGGATAAGTTGCTGAAAATCTAATTCAAATTTGATGATAAATCTGTATGGAGATGGCTGTGTTGTTATTTGTTTTGTCTGCTCACTTCTTGTGACCTCACCTCAGACTTTTGCAGAACAGCTCACTGCACCAGCCTTTTCTCTCCTGCAGCCGTCAACAGCCAGCACGCATACATCTGTTGAGCACATGATGTTTGCATTAGCCACCGGGCTGAGGGCCCTGACACTGTTTTGGTTCTTCAGCCTTGAGTGAAACCGCCTGGACTTGACCTCACATGCTCTCTGGTATCAGTCAACAGGCCCACAGTGCCTCACCTCACCTCTGTGTTTGCTGCTGTCCTCTCATGTTTCACTGCACGACGATGCAAAATATGACCCTGAGTTATGACAGTTATTGTTTTATGATGTAAGAGACAGTCAAAACAGTTACTTCTGCATGTTTTACAGCAGCTATCTTGTCTTAAGGTCATTTGGATGCTGTGATGATTCAAGTACACTTCAGAGGAAAATGAGTGAGTTGCTAAATATTGTAAGAATATTTCTTGCGATCTCTCAATCAAAACTTTATTATTTATATATTTTTAAAAAACAGTATTATCACTAAAATGATAAGAGACAAGCAATGTCTTCCAAATCAGCACATTTTATTTTTGCTGAGTAATTCTTACTCATTGATCATGAGGTGTATACTTTTTTGTGCTGTGAAAGTTTAAATTAGGCGATATTGCGCCCTCTTGTGGTGAAACGCAGAAGTGAAAGAAGACTTGATGTTGAACAGGAATAAATTTGTTCAGTTGGATTATGGGTAACTTTGTTTGAAGCCATTATGAGCTTTTTGATATTTTGACATCAAGGGCTTTTGAGGAGCTTGCACAGCAGTCTAAGTGCACACTACAAAAGTTAGAGTCCTTGTAGCAGTGGTTGCTGGTTCAACTCCCAACCACCACTCTTTGCTCCGTATCCTCCCCAACTCTTCTCATTATGTTCCATATCTCGATAGCTGTAAAGTGATTGCATGTGTATGAGACTTATCAGTGTCATTACCTCAGAAGAATCATCACAGTGACGCCATCATCATTGTCTCTTTATGTCCCCTTAATTTAATACAGTGGTTTTCAAACTGAGGGGTGCGGCCCCCAGGGGAGGGGTGAGTTTATGACAGGGCAGGGAATTTATTCAGTTTGACCACAGGAATAAGACACAAGCGCTCAAGAAGTCAGAGGCTCAAGAGCATATTGACACACTTTTACAATTTGAAGCACACTTGTGATGTTTCAGCCAAGGAAAATGTTAATGTATAGAGGCATTTTTTTTTCTTTGACAAAAACAAACAAACAGGTCATTCAGAAATAATTTTTATTTTTTTTATTTTTCCATTTTCTGGAAGAAGTCACAATATGAAACCAAATTTGCATATAAGTTATTTGGGGCAGTATTATTTCAAATAAACTAGACCTTTGTATGTTTGCAAGTAAAGCACACATTTGAGTTTTTCAGAATGTGAGGCTGGCAGTGGAGAGCAATTTGACATAATTTCATTTGCAAAAGAGGGATGCTGCAAAAAAGTTTGGGAAACACTGCCTTAATAGATTATAAAGGACTTGATTTTTGATAATAACAATACATTTTGTTCATAGAACACTTTTCAAAAACTCAAAGACAATTTACAATTGTTAAAAAAAACACATGAATCAAGGAACAAAGTTAAAAACAAATAAAACAACAGTAAAATCACAGGTTAAAAGCTTACTTTAAACACAAGCCTTTGTTTCAAAAAGGCTAAGTTATCTAAAATAAAAGTTGGATATCTGTTTTGTTTATGAGTCTTTGTGACTCAGTGTATCTGTTTTTCTAGAGACCGAGAACTGCCTGAACAAAGACTCAGACTGAATGACAAAACTTTAGCTGCTACTGTTGAACTTTTTTAGCATAAGTGCTGTGGGGTGTGGGGAGGCGGACAGGTGGGTGTAGAGCCTAAAGGACCAATCACAGGTGGTCATCAGGTCAGTACTTATCTGCAAACTGTCCGGTCAGACTCTGATTTTTAATCTCCCTCTTCTGTCAAGTGTGGCCCATCTACAATCACAGCATGGTGAGTTCAATCTTATCAGAAACATAATGAGCACAGACCCCACTGTGGGAAATTTAATATTTTTACTGCTCTGGAGATAATGTTTGCATGAGAAGATAACAACGATTACTCTTGTTTACTTTTTTTAGACATCCTACACAGATAAAGGCGAGAAGGTGAGATGACAGCTTTATTTTTGGACAGGTCTGAGATGTGTGATGTAGTTTGATGTGAGAACTAGAGCATAAGTTCATTAGAAGAAGGCCGGACTCACACCCAGAGGCTGAATATTGGAAAAAATAATAATCTTCCTGAACTTGTACACATTTTAAGTTTGATATTGAGACAAATATTTTCATTTAAGTCTCTGAGATCCAAATCTTTCACAGTAAGGCTGCACTGTTTCACTGTAAAGCAAACTTTTGCACCTTTGGTTTAATGTTTCACTTGTAGTCATTATATTTCTTGTGCTGTCTTTCTTTCTCTCAGCCTGAGAGGGGAAAGTTTCTCAGGTTTCATCATGTCACCTTCTGGGTCGGCAACGCCAAGCAGGTCAGTGCCCAAACCTGGACATTTGATCAAAGTTGAATTTTTCATTTTCTTCGGCACATTGGTCAGAATTGGATCAGGCAAAGCTTTTTCTGAGGTTTCAGACACATTGTGCAACAAGCTTTCATGTTTTCTTTTTTTACACCAGCTACCTCTTAAAAATGCTGCCTTCATGCTGGACTTTGACAGGTTCTAGCCTTGAAACATAAGAGGCTTCTGCTTATCTTAGTCAGAGATGAAAGTTATGTCATATTTTGGATTGTTGGCTACTTTATTTAACTTTTCTGGAACATAATGGCCTTTTTTTTAATGCAAAACAATTCCATCATATCTGAAAACTTTCAAAGATCAAAGAAAAATCTTAACATAGCTTTCAGAGTGGAAACCACTTTCAGTGTGGCGTCATTTCATCTGAAGTTGTACCTGTGACTCAGACTGACTGAGTACATGTGATGCCTTTGGTTCAGACAGGTTGTGTAATCCACGGTCGATATATTTTTGGCAGGAGTCTCTTTAAACTCTGGATGTTTCTAACTGTCAAAGTTCACCACAGAGTGTGCTCCCTTTGCAGGCAGCTACTTTCTACTGTGACAAAATGGGCTTCGAGCCTCTGGCCTACAAGGGTCTGGAGACAGGCAGCAGAGAGGTGGTGTCTCACGTCATCAAACAGGATAAGGTATGAAGACTGACGCACTGACTGTGGTGATTAAATTAACACTTCTGTGCTTCTTAATCACGATCAAACACATCATCATCAACAACATCATCCTTATCTCTTCTCCTCCTCACAGATCATTTTTGTGTTTCAATCTCCGCTCAATCCTGGAAATGAAGGCAAGTCAAAAGCTCTCATGAAAAACAAGACACCCCATGAAACATTTTGAGTGTCACATGAAATGAGGTGTGTTTGTTTCCCTCAGAGATGGGAGAACACCTGATGAAGCATGGAGACGGGGTCAAAGACATCGCCTTCCTCGTGGAGGACTGTGACTTCTTATTTAAGGTAACAATGAGGTTGATAAAGGGGGATTTCAACCACAGATTGAAGTGAGTCTACAGTATATAATATGTATAATACATGAAAATATCTATGCTATTTGAGAGTGGAGTGTTACAAAAATTAATATATATGGAAATAGCTATGGTCAGTCTGTTTAACAGCACTTTGCAGATGGATTCCCCATTTGTCCAGGTTACAGTTATCTGAATTTTCTTTTATTTTTAAAGATATTTTTTGGGCTTTTCTGCCTTTAATTGGATAGAGGAGGACATTGGATAGAGCAGGAAAGGGGGAGCGAGTGGGGAATGACGTGCGGGAAACAGGCCACAGGCGGGTGTCGAGCCTGGGCCACCCGCTCGAGGGCAAGCCTCATGGCCATATCCACTAGGCCATCTGCGCCCCCAGTAATCTAAAGTTTACTTAGAGTTCATGAAGATATGAAATACCTTAATCTTTCTAACATGATGCAACATCCCATGGAACTTCAACCAACCAAGTCTCTCAGCCCTGTAAATAAAACTCATACAGTTTTTAAAGATATAAGTTTTTTTTGAGTATACAGTCAAAATATTGTGAGTAAAAGATTAAATTTAAGTTATGCAAGATCACCCCAATGTAATTTCAAAATCAATGTCCCTTCCCACAGAAGCCGCCATGTTGCACCGCCATGGTTGTTTTGTAGAGTAGCACAGAACAGAAGAACTGACACCACACATGCTTTTTTTATACTTATTGAATAAGCGCAGGGAAATGCACCAATTGTGCACAAAATACTTTGTTTTGGCAGATGTTTCTTAAAGTAAAAGATATAATAAGAGAAAGCTCAACTATATGAAACATCACAGCGACTTCTTCTCCTCGAAGGCCTGTCAGAGCCCAATATGTCGCAAATACCCCAAATTAAATAATTATAGTAATATAAAAGTAATGAAACCCAAATTTAATTAACTTGATGATAATGTAAAATATACTACACTACTACATTTTTTCTTTTATTACATTTTGGGCTCAGCACTTTTGTGACATAATTGGCCCATTATTACATTTTGGGTTTGATTATTTTTTTCAGTTAATTGTTACAAACTGATCTCTAACACAACTACTCTAGACTTGCTGACAGGAGAAGCAAGCAAAGGGCATTGTATCTAAATTTCTTAACGTTATGCTTCATTCTCCCATTGAAAATTCAACACGGGATAAAGGCTAAAGTTGTAAATACAAAAAAGTTTAGATTTACAAATTTCACTCATAGGTTTACTAAGATATGACCTGGTATTCCAAAGGAAATGTTCATAAATAAACCAATAAATACATGAGATGACACAATAAATTCAAGAAAACTTATTTGTTTGTTTTTTTCAGGAAAAGAGTCTTAATTATAGACTTTGTTAAAAGTTTTTTTTCTATTTCTATTTTAACTCTCAATATTTTTGATTAATTCCAGACATTCTGTCTTTTGAAGTAAAAGTATTGAGTACCATCCAAATAAGCATTTTGTACAGAGAGTATTAAATATGGGAAAGACCAGTATACACAATACAAATACAATCATTTATTTATCATCGCAGAGTGCAGAGGAGTGTTGCTGTCATTGAAGGAGATTAACAAAGTTAATAGAAATATATATAGATATATATAAAAGTTTCTTCCTTTATCACTATTTTTTTTACATTACATTGAGGTATTTCCATTTTATTACAACACACAAAATTATGACATTATAATGAGATACTTCTTATTATAGCAATATACAACTGATCTTGTTAAACTGTTAATACTGTGACAGGATAACTTGTATTGTTAAAACATGAAACATTGACAGTGTAGCGTATGAGTTTGGGCATTTTAAAATCCTTAGAAGTGTACACAGACTTCTAATGACATCATCAACAGCGGTCAGTAACAACATAAAAGCACTCTGTGTCAACCTTCATATTACACCCAAACCTATAGACATAGATATGTAACAATATAAGTAATCACATTAAACAGTGAAACATTTTACATTATACCACAATTAACTGTAGGTTTTATTATCCTTACAATGAAAGTGTCCTTTTTGAACTGTATGAAAAACAATAGCTTTGCATTTAATAAGGTGATACAGTTCTTTTTTTCTTGGCATAGCAGCAAAATCTATTCCAAAATAATTGTGCTTTAAAAAAGAGCTGTCTGGATGTAGTTGAGTTTGTACACCCCTGCATATTTCATGTAAGGTTACAGTTCATATGTCAGTCAAGCAGACAGAACCTGATTCTTATTATCGACACAGATGTGTTGTGTGTGCACTCAGTGTGTGTTGAAACAGAAGCAAACATGCAGGTGCAGCGACAGCAGCTCTGATGTCCGGGGCCTCATGTGAACTCTTGACTCCAGTGGGGGTCAGACTCAGATGAACTCTGGGTGCTGACCGTCAGGAGGCTATAGAGTCACTAAACCTCTTACATAACTCAGCATGAGCATCACATCAGGAGGAGAGAGAAAAGATGTTCCATCCTCAGCCACTGGAGGTCCTCGAGGAGTCGTCCTCACACTGTGACACTTTTCAAAGCTTCTGTTTTAACTGATTTTGTGCTTTCTGACAGTCAGCGAGGGAGAGAGGAGCTGTGGTGGTGAAGGAGCCGTGGGTGGAGCAGGACAGCTTTGGGAGGGTGAAGTACGCCGTGATCCAAACGGTACAGAGAGCAAAGATGTACATTTCATCATCATCATACAGAAATTGTTTGAGGTTATAACACTGGTTTTATGATGTGTCTGCAGTATGGGGATACAACACACACACTCATCGAGTACCTCGGTCCGTACAAAGGCCTGTTCCTGCCGGGACACAAAGAGCCTCTGTTCAGAGACCCTCTTTTAGCCAAACTGTGAGTCTATTACATCTAACTGCACTTAAACACACACTTCAACCAGTTTATAACTCATGACAAAGCCACCAGTTATGTTTCCACCATAACTTATCAAAGAATACATTTTTGTTTCAAATGCAGTGGTGTGCACAGACTTTTTGGGGGCCAGGGGCTAAAGGAAGAAAGCACATACAGCATGCATTTCAGCCCTCAAAGAGGATGATTTATCATGTTTTAACCAGTGAAAAGGCACATCAGTGTGTTTTGCCGATCAGGAGGGCACTTTAGCACACTTTATGAGTCCATAGAGAGGCATTTCTTCATTTAGGATATTTCTCTTAAACATAACATCAAATAAACTGTATCGATCCTAATTGGGGAAAATTCATTTCAGCGATCATTTATCATCCAGTAACTTATGAAAAAGATCAGAGGAGACATGAGATGCATTTAGATTAGATAAGATAACTTTAATAATCCCCTGAAGGCAACTGAGTCCATTCATGCAAAAAATTAAATATCTGACTGCTTCAGGAACAAAACACTCCCTCAGATGCTCTGTAGAGCACTGAGGCCTTTTTGTCCTAAGAGACCAGAATAATCTTAAGTTTAGGCCATGTTCTTGTCTCCAAAGTGGCGCCAGGAGAATTATGGGATGAAATTTAAATGTAAATTGTGGTCTTAATTTCTCAACACTTTTTCTGCTATCTTAGTCCATTTATGATGTTGTTTCTTCTTATGTAGAGATTTTATAAACCTCCAGTATGACTCAAATACTGTCATGTGAGAAGTTGAGGAACTCAATGTCCAGATTATAGCCTATAAATAAATAAAGACACTATGTTTTTCTTTCTTTTTTTATTTTTTTGGGCAATTACTTGAGTCAGTTTTCAGAAACATTCACAGTAATCTCATATCAAACATATTAAATTCCCTTATGACAGAAGAATACCAGCAACATTATTCATATCAAGAAGAACAGAGAATAAATATAATGCATCCTTATTTTGAATAATTTGCCTAACATTTCAATTTTGTTTCATCATCTCTTATTTAATGATCATCATGTCTCTGATCTCCCGAATGCTGAATAGAAATAGGAACTCTTTCCAGTCTAGAAATACAAAGTCAGAATAGTGAATGCAACACTTGGAAAAAAAAAAAGTGCTCATGCCATGTAATGTTTCTTTTTGCTTATTCTTTCTTTGTAGTCCAGCAGCAGGTTTGAGCTTCATCGATCACATAGTGGGAAACCAGCCGGACGACGAGATGGTGCCAGTTTCAGACTGGTGAGACTCCTGTCTGAGCGCATGTACACACACAGAAAGTTCTTAGTTTTATACACACAGGGGACACGAGGGGTAAAAGGACAAGTAAACACTGACCTAATGGTCACTTCACCTTTGTCACACACTGAACCCTCCATCCACATGTAACAAGAAGTGGGAACACAACAGCTGTACTTGACTATGAAGCAATTTGATTGTGTTAAATATTCTAACTAGAAGAATATAGATGTTTTAATACAGTTCAAAATTTTAGCTTTCATTTTATATTTGTGTGTCTCTACTTCCAGGTATCAGAAGTGTCTGATGTTCCATCGATTCTGGTCAATAGACGACAAACAGATCCACACACAGTACAGCGCACTGAGGTCAATAGTGGTGACCAACTATGAAGAGACCATTAAGATGCCCATCAACGAACCTGCCACAGGAAAAAAGAAGTCACAGATTCAGGTGTGATTTTTCAGACACTCTCTCTCCCAACACACAATTTTTCACTTTTTGAGTCTATCACATAGACTATTATATTTTATATATATATATATATATATATATATATATATATATTTTTTTTTTTTTGTCAACCAGTAGAGGGAGCATGTTCCCTCAAGTAGAGCTCATGCTTGTATCAGAGCACATGTAACTTGTAACTGACTCAAACCCATGATCATTTCTATCTCTTGAAAATCAATGTGATAACAGCAAAAAGGCCCAAGAGGAAGTTTAAAAAGCAGCTGACTAAGCTGTAGCTGATACTTGTCATTAATACCATCTATGCATAAACCCGAGCCAGCGGGCTACATTACACCTTTACACCCCCGTAGAGAGTTTAGAGTGTTTATTATCTTGTATCTCCCTGCTCACAGGAGTACGTGGACTATAACGGAGGACCAGGTGTTCAGCACATCGCCCTCAACACGTCAAACATCATTCAAGCCGTAAGTCTCCTGCGTTTAATTACTTCCAATGTTAATCTTTAGACTTTAGCGTCATCTTTTAACAGCTTCTCCCAAACTGCAAGCAAAGGCAAGTTCCTGGTCCTGATTTTTTTTTTCCTGTTTTGTCGTAAAACAGATAGTGAACCTGCGAGCCCGGGGGATGGAGTTCCTCGCAGCGCCTGACACGTACTACGACGGCCTGCGGGAGAACCTCAAAACCGCCAAGATCAAGGTGAAGGAGGACCTCGATCGTTTACAGGTGAGGAGACGTGTCAATCCTGCAAACCTGAAACCGTTTACAGCCTTGTTTCCTCTTTTCTTGTATTTTAACTGTCTTATGTTTCCAGGAGTTGAAAATCTTAGTGGATTTTGACGACAAAGGTTACCTCCTTCAAATCTTCACTAAACCCGTGCAGGACAGGCCAACGCTTTTCCTGGAGGTCATCCAGAGGAACAACCACTTTGTAAGTTTCAGATATCGCTTGTTGAGTCTTTCTGTCTTTGAGATGAGATTTACAGGTCTGTGCTTCTGTTTCTGACACCATCAACACCTTGAGAAAGAAAAAGTGGAGCTGCCTGAACACCTGTTTCCAGCTCCCACCCAGAGCGAGCAGTGTGAGAGCAGCCCACTTGTAAAAGCTCAGTAAATCTATCACAGAAACAGATTAAAAGGCTTCACAGCGAGGGGGGATCTCTGGATTGGTTTCCACCCTGTAGCACTTAATTTATAACATTCCTCTTGTCAAGACAGGCGCATTGTGTCACTCTACAGCTTACACTGAGTCTTTACATGTGGATACAATGCATGAAAGTGAAAAACTGGATTGCAACCACAGCAAAGAGTCTTCCATAGTGAACACCAACACTTGATCTTTTGATTATCTATGAAAATATTTACATCATTAATGTGTGAGCCTCACGGTGAGATGATCTATCTGCTGTGATCCCACTTCAAAGAGGTCAACACCCCGAGCTGTGTCTGAGTGAAGATCCCCACAGCTACAACAAACGACACAGAGAAGGTAGATCTCTGGGTAATTAGCCATCTGTGTGTGTGTGTGTGTGTGTGTTTGTCTGCAGGGCTTTGGAGCAGGAAACTTCAAGTCTCTCTTTGAGGCCATTGAGAAGGACCAAGACGCCAGAGGCAACCTCACCGTGACGTCACCTGAGGGCCAGACCAGAGCCTTCTACTGATCATCCATCTGCTGCTGCTGCTGCTAAAGAAACACTCAGATTTTTATATACAGCTCCACCTCCCAGATCAATAATATCTCATGTACACAAGGGTTGAAAATCATCATGTTAAGTGACATGCTTCAGATTTTCTGCAGACTTAATAAAGACACCAGAGCTCGATATATGTTTGGTTGAGAGGTTAAAGTTTAAAGGGAACATCTGTAGATTCAAAGAGTTTGATGAGGAGTTTAGCACAACTCTTGTATTTAGACCAAGTTGTAACACGTGAGACTGTAAAAAATAAAATAAAGCCCTAAAATTTCAGTGCCCTTCATGGCCACTTGGGACTGTCTCCATATGTAACTCTACCTTCAGCTACACCAATGGTTTTCAAACTGGGGGGCGTGACCCCTAAGAGGGGCACATATTTTTGACAGGGGGACACAAGGCCAAAGGAGTCATAGGCTCGAGAGCAGGTGGCCAAACATTTTCAAGAAGTTTGATTCTCTGTAAATGAGCAAGCCCGGCAGCTATTTAAGAAAATGCTTCTTTTTAGTGATTTCTGGAAAAAAAAAAAAAAATTTCTTAGTTCAGTCAAATATACTTATGTTATTATTGCGGACCTATGAGATAAAACCTAACCTGGGAGCTAAGTTTGGAAACCACTGAGTTACACCATATACTGATGAATGAAATATACAGTAACCAAGTTATCATTTTTTTAAACAACAGGCATGTTAAATTTTTTTCTTTCATTCACGGTGATGAATCAAAACAACTGCTCCTGGTAGGTCAACAGTGGGGTACCTGCTGATTGGTCAATTGCTGGGTGTGGAATGGACTCAGTCAGAAATGGTGTCTTTGCCATGAGGGTCATCAGTTTTCTGATTAACAGTCAAGTGGACTGAACCTTGACAGTCCAAGGCTCAGACGGAGCCACAACAGCATTAACCAAACAAACACACAAATAATTTTAATTACTGAAGTTCAAACACAAATTTTAAACTTCTAAAAATTAGTTGCAAGACTTTTATACACAGTTATTTGTACACATGTCCATGACTGTATAATGTTTAGGGTGGATATCATATTATAACAAAGTAAGAACACATTCCAAAATGTTAGATTCACACCTTTTTATTTATCCTTTATCTACCTGGACATAGTTAAACTGAAAATTTTAAAAGCAGAAATGTATCCTCCAGAGCCATCATAATTTAGTTAATCTTTCTAATAAGAATGGACATTGAATGGACAATTGAATTGGAAATAATGGTGTCGTTCCTCAAGTCTGAACATCGACTCTATCCTGTAAATTTGGACAAGTTATAAAATAAAGTGGACGGATCCGTTTTAATTCAAAGGATAGCCTTTGTCACGAGCTGCAGAAGTCATGAGAGTTAGTGTTGAAGTTCTGAGAACATATAATGACACAATGCCAGAGGCATGTGCTGCTGTAACTGCTGCTACGGTTAAAAGCAGATGTAAAGAGAGGGACTCACTTCATTTAATAGTTGTCGAGCTCATATTAATCATCTACATGTTTCATGATCATGACTTGGAGGCAAAAAAAAAGTTTTGGTTGCCACTGTGTGTGTGTATTTCCCCTTTAGAGGTGATGTTTGATACAGGATTTAGAAAATCAAATTGTTCCTTTTTAGAGTGCTTTAAATGTAGATTTCAAATCAGAGCATTCGTAAAAATAAAATTGTGATCCGTGGGGATCAGTTCAAAGTTGAGATACTTGCAATAAAAGTGGATCATGTTAAAAACTGAACCGAACCAAGCTGGGTGTGTGAGAGTGTTTGTGTCTGCATGAATGCAAAGATAACACTAAAAAAATAAAAAAAAACGAGTTCTGTGGGACTAAAAACTCGTTCAAGTTTCTGTGAGGACTTTCTACATGATCTTGACAAAGTATAACCTTAACATATATATGCCTGATTTTAATCCCAAATGAGAATCTCAGAGTCAAAAAAACAAAGGTGATTTCTAAAGGCTATTTCTCTGTATTGATTGATGGCATGTAGAATCCCCTTTAATAAAACCACACCAATAGGCTGACAAAGTTTAGCAGGGAGAAGTAACATCCGCCTTTTTTTCTCTGCTGAAAACAATGTCTTGAGCAGAAGAAAGCTAAACAGGCGCTTTACCTCATCTTCACATCAGAACTGTGAATTGATACCATGAATTTACTGAAGAAACATATTTGCACAGTTCATTCTCTGATGCATAAGGTTAAATCATGTGCAATATACTTGATTCAGTCTCAGTTCTGGACAAAGAAGTCAGTCAATAATTATATTTTTAAGGTGATAAAAAGAAATGGTAGAGTCTCTAATCATACACACTCAGATGCAAAGTTGTTCAATCAGGGGAACTAAAATCAACACAAACAGCCAAGAGTTTTTATTTCAAAATAATTTATTTGCATATAATTGGAATGAAGACAGGTTGATACATCTGTGATGGCACTGCTCAGTTTCCATACAGAAACACTCAGTCTATACAGACAGCACTCTCTCAAACTTGGACAAAATGGATAAATATATTAGTAAATAAATATATTAGTGACATGTCACTATATTGAAATGTTCTATTATATATAAAATACAACACTATTTCATTTCTTTTTCTTTTGTTGTTCTCTTTTTGTACACAAAGTATCCAAAATATACTGACTCATCCCCTACAGTTCAGGAAGGATTCTTTTTTTTACTCATAGAAAAAGGCAGTTTCAGCTCATTATTCTTACAAAACACACAAACAACGGGGAGAGAGAGAGAGAGAGAGAGAGAGAGAGAGAGAGAGAGAGAGAGAGAGAGAGAGAGAGAGAGAGAGAGAGAGGCCAGGAACAGGATGAAATAATCACATCAGATGTTCTGCTGCATCACTGGATGCTGCTCTGTGTGCTGTTGGTTTGGGCTTGTTTTCAATTAATACTTTAAGTTTTACCTTTTTATCTACTCAAAAGAAATCAGCTTAAGCCAAAGTGCTGCTTATTTTTCAGTCATTTCCATCTCAGTCTCTGAAAGAGTTCAGACACGGAGAAAAGTAAAAAGAGGGAACCCTGAAAGTGAAGTGAAGTGGAGGGACGTGATGTGGACACATTCATAGTGAGGTATTGAATGAAAGGCTGCAGGTCAACTTTTCTGCACGATTGTCCCGAACATGAAGTCCTAAATTATTTGTGATACTGGCTTGTTAGTGAAACAATGTTTGATTCTGAAATTAAAGGGTCAGAAGGCACAACTTTCAGTACACTTAGTTCAAGATTTCTGTCTTTGGTTTGACGGGTAAGAGCTTTGAGTTTTGGGCTCCAGGTTCAGGATTATTTAAGGATAAGGCACGTGTGAGGCACAGACGTGGGAAGTGCTAATAGTTTGATGTCTGCTTGGTGGTAAACTTGATTTGAGGACTGCTTTCACATTTCAACTTTGAAGGGAAATTTGTGCGACATAATTTGTCTTTTTTTTTCTAAAAGGAGATAATTTAGTCTGTGAAGTTTTATCTGTTTAGCCTAAATTTGCAAAGAAATTGTGCAAAAATGAAGGGAACTAAAAATCTTTTGAGAGATATTTAAAATGTAAATATCTAAATGAAAATAACTTTAAAAGATTAGGATTAAAATTGTTTTATCAAGTGCTGACTGCTGATGAATGTAAAAGTAAAGACACTGGAGTTTTAGAGGCACTGTGAGGGGTTCTATTTGATTCTGAAATAATGTCTTTTTTACTCTCTCAAGCTTATTCATAACACAAACACAGTAAAATGTGGTTATTACTCCCAAGATTTTGACTTTTTTCATGTGTTTTAGTGTTCGCGTTTGGGTTGGAATTTTGATAAATGATAAATTGATGGCACACAAGAGCACACAAAGAGCCTGATCTACTAAGATCTCAAATAACAAGCACATTGCAAACTAAAAAAAATGCACATGTTATTCGTGGGCATGCTGCAGGTGATCTATTATGATTGCGTGCACAGCTGACATTTTTTAGTCTCTATGGTTTTGTATTCTCTTGTGGCTATTGAAGTTTGATTTTACCTGTTTCAAAACATGCAACAATATCTAAGTTCATTAATGGTGTTTTTCATATTAGTTTAATAACATTAAAAACAATTTTTTTGGGTCATTTACTGCATCTTAAGTGCATGGGAACTAGATATACTCCCCCATCCTGCATGACATAATATTCAACAGTTGGGACAGCACACCAGAGAAGTACTCTGGTGCTGGCACTAACTGTGCTAGTGTGCTGGAATGATCCAGACATGAGAAAATGCAGCGTCTTTAGGAGGTTTTCCATAGGTGGCATGGTTCCTTTTAGTGACTGGCTCTGAATCAGCCCTTAGCTCATCCAGAAGCTCAAAAATGGCATTGCTGGATAGGAAATTTATTTCTGATAGTCCAAATATACTGACGTGCATGAAAGATTCTCTCTCTCTCTCATCTGTTTCTGCACCTAAGTCTCCCTCTCGCCACAATGACCACAGCCGTTTGTGAGTAAAGCTGCTTTAGTTTGCACTTGCCTTTCAAACGTGCCAAATATGGACTTAAAAACACCAACCACAATCGGCTTCAGGTTTGATACATCACATTCTGGGAGCTAAATGATTACACTTGCATCTTCTCCTCCTACTGTATTGCTCGTTCTGATAATCTGCACATATTCTGCATATTCTTGAAGGCAGACATGTTAAATTTCATGGACACAATCTATGTTGCATCCGGTAAGTACATCAGCTTTGTGCTCTATCAATTTTGCATGTGTTTTTATACGGGCAAACCTTTAGTAGATCAGGCTCTGAGGGGTCACTGGGGCCATGATGGGGACATTAAACCTGTGCTTCTGCAGAGTTCACTAAGTTTTGTTGCTGTAATATAACATTTTAATAAAGCAACAAATCACTCACTTTGCATTCTGATAAAAAATGTCTTGGGAAAAGGTCATATTCAAATTATATTTTATGTATTTGTTTGTCTTCCTCTCAGAAAATAACCCTTCCAGTCTTGTCCAAAGGGGTCACCAGAGTCAACATGAACACTCCTAACAGTGCCTTTAAGCATCCTTATACTGTCTATAATTTGAAGTCTTTCTAAATTCCAGTGTTTGATAGTTCCTGAGGTGCCTCTCAGGCTCTACACATTATCGCCTCAAATTAAGTAAACTCACCAAGCGTGCTTTAAACTCAGGCTACCTAGAGTAGCACAGCTTTGTCAAGTACTGTAATCATTCAGGTGCTATTTCTTTTCTGCTATGTTGAATGTTTTTTCTTCAGCTTTAGTTGCTGGAACAAAGGAGAGAGGGGCAGTAAGATAAGAGCACAGGGTGAGGCCTGTTTGATCTGCAATGATCCGAGGGGCCGAGCATGAAGGCAACAAAATAATAGCTTGTAATGATGACCATATAATTCAGTCAAACTGGTTCACTTTGAAAACTGAAAAAAAAAACAGAAGCAGGAAATTATCCTGAACACAAACACACATGTTGAAAACAGCTGCCATTCTTGAAATCATGAAAACAAGGCCCATGCGCTGAGCGCTCGATGCACAAGGGGCTGAGCTTTTACGCTTTCTCTCCATTTTTAAACTTGTGATGAGTTTATGGGAGCTACATTGTTGTGAAAAAGTAAAAAAATAAAAATAAATCACTACAGCAGTACCTTTAAAAGCCTCCGTGTGAGAGGCACGTTAAGAAATCTGAGCTGAGGTAGGCTGGAGAGAAGAGCTTCTCGACGGAAGACCAGGATCACGCTAATGAAGCTGAGTACCTCTAAGATAAATCAAGTTAGTGTGTGAGAGATCCAGAAAGGCAGGGATGACCTCTCACTTCTGATGGGCTACAAACCCCAAAGTAAAGGGTTTGGAGCGTGGGGGGCTTCTGATGTCACATGGTTTTGATAAACTTCTTTTCTTTTTTTTTTTGATCAAAAAGCAAATACTTTGTCTTCTTTGTGGTGTGTGAGTCTTTCCCCAGAAACTCCAAAGTCTCTAGAAAAATAACCGTCAGAATTTACCCTGATTCAATGACAACATCTCTGTTTTGATGGTTGACTTCATCAACCTTTCAGCATGTGAGAGTGAAGGATGCTGGGAGGCACGAGAGGCTTGTCCATTCTGGCTCCTGTAGCAGCGTGACGATGGGGATGCTTTAAGTCCTCACACACCAGACTCCTCTTCTGATCCTGAGGGCACAAAAACAGCTCAGGTTACCGTCAGGATGTGAGAAAACATGGAAAACAAAAAGGAGGAGTTTCACTCTTTTTGTCCAGGTGAACGGTCTGAATCTAAAGCACTGTTTAGTGTTTCTGATGTGCTGTTTCCTGAGAACTCCTAAAAACAGAACCAGTTAACCCAAACCTGGGCAAATTACGGCCCGGGGGCCACATTCGGCCCCTTTGGGTGTCCCTGTGTGGCCTGCAAGAGGTCAATTGAACATAAGTGGAAAAAAAGTATCCCCTGCATGTAATACAACTAGGGCTGAACAATTTGAAAAACAATCTAATTGCCATTATTTTTCCCTATATTGTGATTGTGATTTGTGGTGCAATTATTTTAAGGTTCCCCATCGTGTGTTGTTATCAATTTTCTATATTGAGGAGGATGATATTTTTACGGCTTCCAGATAAAGAAAACCGAAATGCAGTGTCTAATAAAGTGCGAATATTTACACAAGATCAATAAAAAAGAAGATTTTAAACCGAAATGTCAGGCTTTGGAAAAGTTTAGCAACTTTCTGACTGTTTTTCAAGTTTTCTCCCAGTTTTCGCCCATTTTGCTGCTTTTGGCTACCTCATGACAATTTTCCAGTTTTTTCATTTTCTTGCCAATTTTTGTTGCTTCATGTCCATTTTAGTCACTTTTAACTTGTTTTTTTTTTTTGCCACTTTTGATCCATTTTTGCTACTTACTGAAGATTTTCCACAAAATTCTCACCAAATTTTATCTGCTGCATGACCATTTATCCACCTTAAACAGTTTTTATTGTTTTGTTTTTTTTTCACTTTTTACCATTTGGATTGTTTCATTTGCAAAGGTAATTTTCAACAGTGTGTCGCTTTGGGTTGAGTAACACTGGTGTAGAGCAGAAAACTACTGCAAAAGAAAAAAATCATCTGCTATTCTGACATATTTCAGGTTAAAGAAATATTGCACTGTTAGCGATTGCAATATTGCTATTAGACATATTGTGATTTAATCTAATTTGCAATTAATTGCCCAGCCCTAAATACAACTATGTTGCTTTTATTTTGAAAAGTGTGACATTTGCATCTCTTCTGTATGGGCAAAGTCGCATGTGTGAGCCCAACATGAACAGCCACAAGTGATTAAGCTTTACCAATCCTAATACAGTTTCTCTTTCACTAATGATCACTATTCAATGTCTTAGCTTAGTCATCTCAGAAATTCAGTCAGATTTGAATGCACTTGTTGAAGCCAAAGACAGTCTAGATTTTTCTCATTGGAAAAATTAAGTTAAAAGAAAAATTCAAGTTACTGTATTTTTGTGTAGTTGCTTTTTTGTTTGAATTTGTCATTCATTTTTAAGTATTTTATTACTTCTATAGGAGTAATTTCCTGTTTGAATTGCACCACAATTTAACATATTTGCAGAAAATGCTTATTTTCTGGTTACCTGTAGCAGCTAATAAAAATATATAAGTGTAAGTGCATTTGGTGGGAAAAGATTAATATTGAGTTGAGTTAAGTTCATGTTGGTATTGGTGAGGCCCTTGGTAAAATTCAGGTTTCTGATGTGGCCCCTCGTAAAAATTACCCTCCCGCCCCTGAGTTAAAGCTGCAGACATGAGAGCAGAGGAATAGTGATGTTATGAGGATGAACAGGTCAGACACCCACCCTGATTGTGGTGCAATGTTTGGCAGTACAAACAAATGTCCGTGTTGCGTTCAGCAGAGGAGCTGTGGTGAAGCCTGCAGGCCGCTCTGTCCATGGAAGTCCCCGGGCCCAGGAGCTGAGGCTCCGAGCGGGCCTGCTGCACCCGCTTCTGCCACACAACGTGGGCCCCGGCACAACAGGGCCAGTCCTCCATCCCTCCAGAGTCCAGGATGACGGGCACGGGGAGCAGGGCAGGGTGAAGCTCAGGGGGGGAGCAGCAGAAACCAGGACCCTGACCGTAGTGGATGTGGATGCTGCGATCGTCCTGCAGGTCCAGACTCTGGTGAAAGCGAACAGAGGGGCCGTCCAGCACGCAGCCCCCGACTCGCCCCAAAGGAGCTGGAGGGTGTGTGTGTCCCTGGTGGCAGCAGTGGGGCTGAAGCTGTAAGGGGAGCGGGGACATGAGGACAGGAGGTCCTGAGGGGGGGCTGGGGTCGTGGTCCTGACAGTCTGCCCCAGGACTGAGCCGGTCTGTGGGCTCTGGCTTTGGACACTGGCAGGGGCTGTGCTTAGGGGGGTCCACAGGTGAGTCTTTGTCAGGAACCAGAGGGGGAGCAGCAGGAGGAGCAGCAGTGGCCCCCTGCTCCTCGTCTGAGCCCCGGCTCTGGCCCTGGCCGTGCTCGCCCTCCTCGTAGTGGTGGTGTCTGTGCCGGTGGTAGTGGATGTGACTGAACACAGTCTGCTGCTGCTCCTCAGGACAGCTGCTTTTATTCACCACCGAGTCCAGAGACCTGGGCCGGGCCTGCGCACAGGCCTCCAAACTGTTCCTGCGAGGGGCTCGTCCAGGCCCGGGCCCGAAGTACACAAAGGGATCATAGTCACTGCTCAGGGAGCTGCGAAAGGTGGACCAGCTGCCGTACACCCCCTGCAGGGACACGTCTGTGCAGTTCAGAACAGAGTCGCTGGATGATCCGTGGCAGGGTCCTGAGCTAGAGTCGCTCGCTGGTCCATCGGCTAAGTACCCGCTGCGTTCTGTGTGGTAGCTCCCCCCCGAGCAGCTGCCCTCGTCCTGCCGGCTGTGAGGCGGCGCTCCACGAGGCTGAGGAGTCGCGGACGCCGAGTGCTGCAGCCTGGAGCTGGACGCGCTACGCTGAGCCGGGCAGGACGAGCGATAGTTATGGCAGGAGCGGCGGGGGGTGTAGTGGTGGGAGGAAGTCCTGCAGTTAGCACCGATCCTGTGAGGCCTCCCGGGGCCCTCTGCGGGAAGGTGGTACCCACAGGAGGGGCCCAGGGGCCTGCTGGTGAGGAAACGTACTGTCTGTGTGTCTCTGGGGGAGGAGCCGCTGTAGTGAGCCAGAGAAGGATAGTGTCCCGTGGGTCCTCGAGGGTAGTGGGGCCTCATGGAAAAAGGGATGGCGTGCTCCGGGAAGGGGTGGTTACGGGGGCCGCTGTAAGACTGAGGGTGGAGGAAACCCTGGTTCTGCTCTGAACTCTGCTGGAGTCGACTCCTCTGCTGCTGACGCTCCGTCCCTGCAGGGAAGATCAGCACAACAAGCATGAAGCACAGGACTAACAAAACATCCATCAATTCAGCAACAGTGCAATGAAAAATCCATAAATCTTAATAAATTACACAGTCATATCTAAACAACAGTGTTTGTTTTCAGTTTCTTTAATCAGTTTCCTAATGTGACATCTTTTATGACGTATTCTTATGCAGCAGATAAATGATGTCATCATCATGCAGTCTGGATTACTCCAGTGAGATTCTTTTTTGTCAGAACTTAACTGTAAACATGTTTCTCCTCACCCATGATGTTGTGCATACAGAGGGGACAGGTGCGGTGCTGGATTAGCCAGGGGTCCACACAGTCTTTGTGAAACTCATGAGCACAGGAGATAATCCTTAAATGCTGGAGGAGAAAAGCAGACACAGGTGTTAGATATAAAGAAGGTTCACTCAGCAGGTGTACTCGGCTCCTCGCTCTCTCGTTTTTTACCTGTCCGTCCTGAAACTCCTCCAGGCAGATAGCACACACAGGACTAGAGTTGGAGCTGGCGGACCCCCAGGCTGCTCTGTGGCGCTGGGAGCTGGAGCAGCCCTGTGAGTTGTAGGTTTTTGTTTCTAATCGACTGATGGCTCTCATGGTCTGCTGATGGACAGAGTCCTGTGTTCAGGGGATGAAGGGATTAGAAAGACTTCCAGATTAATGTGAATACAGACAGAGAACAGACACTTTTCACATCCCAGAGCTGTGACTCACCCAGGTTCTGTTGGACTTGCACTTGTAGCGGAAAGCAATGATGAGCACGATGACCACAATGGCCAGGACGATGGTGAGCAGGATGCCAACATCATAATGTGGCTGGAAGAGAAAGATCATCATTTCGCTTTACCACCTCACCTCCGAACCTGCCAAAATGTATCCACTTTCAAAACCCTCCTCAAAACCCACCTCTTCAAAATTGCTTTTAATGTTTGATTGCTTTTAAATGTATTCAATGGCTTTTATCTGCTCTAAAACTGTAATTTTTACTTTGAGATGTTTTATTTGATGTTTTTATCTTCTGTACAGCGTCTTTGAGTGTTTTGAAAAGCGCTTTATAAATAAAATGTATTATCATTAAAATGTATTATTATCGTTCAAGATTATATAGATTATATAGATATATATGGATTATAAAGTCCTCAAAAACACCAGACAATATGGGCAATCTGACAATCCAACCGCAGAAACAAGTGGATCACATACATCCCAATGTGCAAGTCTTTGAGTTTTGTTGTAATGGTTTATTATGTTGCTTTTGTGCTGAGGTGTTTTTTCCTGAACCCATATCGTGCCCCCTCCCTCCTACAGGAGCTTAGTCTGGTATTTGCTTTTTTTCCCTCTTCCACCCTCTTGTACTCTTTTTCCGTATATAATGAAACGGAGTGCCACACACACTGGTTATCCCACAGTCCTCCCTCCCCTGCCCTCCCCCAGTTCTGTGTCACTGTTTTTTATTATGTTTCTTGGACAGGATGAAACTGGAAAGTAATTGTGATCATTTAATAAAATAAAGTAATAATTTAATTGGTTTCTGCTTTAACACTGCAAAAAAACAAAATCTAATGAAGTCTTTATGTCTTAATTGAACGAAAAAATGTCTTTCTAGATTCAACATGAGTCAAATTCACCTCACAAGTCTAGATAATGTCTCATTTCAAGATATTAAACGACCAAAACAAATCCTGAATTGCTTAAAGAATCTGCCAGTGGAGTGAGTAATATACTTGTTTATTCCTTGTTTGTTTCCTTCTGTGCAAATTTGAACCTAACTAATCTTTTCTGGGGTTTTTTGTGTTTTTTTGTTTTCGTTAACCTAAGAGATGTTTGAGAGTTTGTTATTGTATTTGTGCACTTGGGTGTGTGGTTATGCATACCATATATTTGTTTAAGGTCATGAAAATCGGTAAAAACAATGTTGGGAAAAAAATATGAATTTTTGAATTTGAATGAATTTACAAAAACAGAGTGTAAACATGTTCTCAGATTCCAGTTTTTCTGAAGTAAAAAAAAACAGGGGTATCAGTGTCTCATCAGGAAAACATATGGGAAAATTACATGAAAATTAGTTACACATCTACCCATGAATATTTTAATAATGTCAATCTAATGAAATGTCCTTTAAAAAGACAGATGTACTTAAGACACTATGTAGTAAATTAGTAATTTTAGGACTAATTCATACATCCTGATCTGTTTCAGCACTTCACTTCATCTGTGTGCTGACATGGAGACACTTTCTCTCCACAGGCTTCTCCCGCTCTGTTCAGTAAAATGAAGGATGTGTGGTTAAACTGTTTCTCTGCTCTCACCCATCTGGGCGGCTCCACCAGGATCTCGATGCGAACTTTGGCCTCCTCATTCTTGTTGACCAGACCCATCAGCTCCTCAGCATCCTCAGCCTCCACCAGAACCACCGGACGAGGCAAAGAGTCTGTCTCTCGCAGCTGAGAGACACAAAGAAACGAGTGTGAGTCTATACATTGATTCAAAATGTTTTGTATGTAAAGATAAATCTGTGCTTAAACCTCACCTCGATGGCAGCATTGGCATCATCACTGACATCGAAGATAACGGCCTGAGCTCCTTTATCCAGAGCCATGCGAGCCTGAGAGAGAACAGGAGACACAGTTAGGAGCTAAATACAGAAATGTCACAAACAAAGAGATTAGTATAAGATTCAGACACCCTGAGGAAAACAATACATTTTAGGGGCAAATCTTTTGATCACAGTGACTTTATGACAGCACACAGTCACAGATGAGGAAGTTCGATGTGTTGTATCTCAAATGTTCACTAGGTGGCAGTCACACACTGAGACAGAGCACAGCAGCTCCTCCTGCCTCTTTCTCCACCTGACCCTGGAGCTTCACGCTGACTTCAGAGGGAGGGAAATCAAATCCTGATTTCACAGAACACTTCTTCTGAAAATTCAATGGAATCTCCCTCTATTTCTGTCTGAATGTCATAACATCTTTTTTCCAACGTGTCCTTTCATAAATACTTTCAAGACAGATAATCTGAAACTGAAAAACAATCAAAGCAGTGTTTTTAACAGGGCATTTCTACACAGCAAAGACAAAAAACAACTGTTGCTGCATTTTTGTGCAGAAACGATGTAAACAATGAATGTTTTTATCATAAATCAAAGAATGTACGCTGAGAAACAACTCAGCGGCTTGATTTTGCCTTCACACTTACATACATAACCATCAAGACCCAATGAGATGCCCCCCCCACGCCCTGAAACTTCACCACATTTTGGAGACGCTCAAAGTATCCAAAGATAGCTCAGAGGCTACACCAGTTATATGAAAATCTGCACACACAGAAGTGATGTTATTGGACACACTAAACTGAAATTTCATGCATTCATTCATTCAAACTGGTCACTCATTTGTGTTGAATGGTAGTCCAGATCAGAGGTCCACTAAATGACTCCCTGAGGGGCTGCATGACACTGATCTGGAAGTTATGAAAAGCCCTGCAAAATCAAAAACTATTTACAACTGCATATTTCATCCACGGCTGTAAAATATAATCAAATTAAGGGTTTAATTTGATATAAACCATGCAAACAGAAAATGCTTGATCTGTTTCCACATTTTCTTTGAGGGGATGAAACCCAGACAGTGATGGTATCAGTGGAGGCAGATTTATGGACACACAGAAATATGTGCATGTAGGCTGAATTTAGCACCGAAGGCCTTTTCTTTGGTTCTCATTTGGATTTATTGATGAGTGAATTACCCAAACAGGGTGTTACATTTTAAGGTATGATCATTTAAAAGTCAAGATCAAAAGTCACAGCAATTATATCGTGATGTCAACTCATTTATTAGACCACCTGACATAAAAACAAGAAAACCATCCAGCATCATAGAGAGCTTTAATTTAGACTCTTATTTTCTCAGTTTGTTATGTTTCAACATTTTCAACTAGGAAGGGAAGAATTTAAAATGAAATCAATGTTTTTATTCCCACTTCAATCCAGCACAATGGAGTTCACTGAGAAGTCAGACATTCATAAAAAAATAACATAAAACCACGGGAACATGCTTTTCTATTGATGATTAATACTGATAAACTGTAATTTGCTAATTATCTGCCTTACTTTTTTCCTGCTATCATTGTAAAACAGTAAATTTAAGATTGATGGATAACAATAATCATTATACAGCTCTGGAAAAAATTAAGAGACCACTGCAAATTTTTCAGTTTCTCTGATTTTGCTATTGATAGGTATTTGTTTGAGTAAAATGAACATTTTTGTGTTATTATATATATATATATATATATATATATATATATATATATATACTACTGACAACATTACTACCAAATTCCATATATTGTCATTTAGAGCATTTATTTGCAGAAAATTGAATATGGTCAAAACACAAAAAAATCACACTGTTTTCAGGCTTCAAATAATGCAAAAAAAAAAAAACCAAGTTCATATTCAATTTTAAACAAAAAATTACTCATGTTTTAACTTTGGAAGTATTCAGAAATCAATCTTTGGTAGAATAACCCTGATTTACAATAATATCTCCTGTGTCTTGGCATGTTCTCCACCAGCTTCACAGAGGAGAGTGATGACCACAGCAATGGTTTTTATACATTTCCTCATTAAATACGATTTGTTTCAGGTGATCACCTCATCAGTAACTTATTAGGTAGAAACAGGTGCTTATGTTGGGGTTCAACAGACACTACAATGGAAAGACTGTCATATATGTAGAGGTGCTGATTTCTGAAAATTTGCAGTGGTCTCTAAATTGTTTCCAGAGCTGTAGATTAGGATTAAATATATAATTATGAATGAAGAACTTGCACATCCTGGTGGATTTACCATTACAGGTGGTGCTCTGTTACATTTGCCTCACTCATGAATAGAAATGTTCTTACTATGTGCATCAAATGAGTGCGTACGCAAAACCACCACCAGATTCATGATGTGTGCACCAGCCAGTTTTGTTCTGACCACCTGACAATCTCTGAATATCATTAATGCACTGGCTGTGGTGTCTCTAAGCAAAGCTAGATTTGCCATCGTTTACTTTCTTGGACATTAACTGTGATCAATTTTTTCTTCACTGCACGCCCTTAAATAGGCTCCAAACAATCAACTGGATTTTGCAACACATGAGATCATTCTTGGCATCGTTAGTGGGAGTGGCTGATAATTTAATTCATGTCAAAAATGTGACATTTTAATCCGTACTTTGTCATATTTTCTGTTGGAGACTAATAGTTCTATTTAAGATTCAATATCTTAAGTTGAAGAAGCTTGAAAATGTGTCAATTTTGTGGTTATTTCATACATATTAAGTAAATTTAAGGTTTCTATAACTGATTCCATTAAATTCTTCTTTTCCTTTTTCCGAAAGTCGTTTTAATATGTCATGCATTGTGTTAAGAGAGTGTGTGTTTAAATTTTCTGGGAAATTCAATCATCATTCGTGCATATGCATGGTACAAGGAAGTTCTGTTTTTGTTCTTGGAGTAAGAATAAAATCAAGTAAAAACACAATGATGAATCCCAGATTTTAGCTTAAAATGTCCATACATATTCATGCACACACACACTGTTAGTGAATAAGCACTGTATGTTTTGTGGATCACAGATGATTTTAATGTTGTTTGAAGAACTAAAATTACAGTAAAAAATATAACAAAGAAATTTAATGATGTTAAATGTTTGACTAAAACTATTTGTTTTCCACTCTAATATGCAAATCACTAATCAATCATGCTACAATCTATACACTTTCTGACAAAGAGCCTCAGAAGTGTCTTTTCTTTAACAAAGGTACTAAGGTAGTCAGAAAAACAATAACATTGATAAAGAACACACTAATTTAGAGCTAAAAGTTCATGTTTTTATTCTCCTATTCAATGTGGTTCATCCATCCAGCACGGACAGTGTGCTATTATATTTATTATACAGACAAAGAAGAGATGTTTGCAGCAGATAAAGCAAACACCTAATTTCCTTCTGTAGTCCCAACGTACAAAAAACTCTACCGGACAAAATGAGACAACATCAAAACATAACAACGTGAAGCATGCAAACTACATAATAAAATGCACTGATGATGAACACAGATAATGTAGTGGGTTAAGAAAAAAAGCGCACAACATGACATAAAAAATACAATAAAAGTGTGTTTTCAAATCGGCTACAGGTGTGTGTGTGTGTGAGAGAGCTCTGTGATATGCTTTTATTGTTGTAAAAGCACGCTGGGCAAAACCACATACTTTCTTTGGCATCAGCAGCAAACAAACGTCTCTCTCTGTCTCTGTCTCTATCTTCATCAATATCTCATCACCAGCTCTCAAGTATCTGACGTCTGCCAACACTTAATGAGGAAGAGACACAAGTTTAAACACTTAATCACCCGGGTCAAACACAACACCAAACACTGATTTCTGTAGCCTACAGGGCCGGGCAGGATGGCACGCACAGGTACACCACACACACACACACACACACACATTCTGTTTCCCTCTATGTGTAAAAGCATCAGTCAGCTGACCTATTCATCAGGTTAATGAGGAACTTCTTGAATTAGGTGGCAGCACGGATGAGTTTTCAAATCGATAAAAAGACTAAAGGAGAAAACTTTACAACGACAACACATTTGAGTAAACACACACTTAAATCAGGGATATGAAGTGGAGTGTGGCTCATCACACAATGAGGTGTGTGTGCATCAGGGCCACAGGCTGAATAAGACTTTGACAGCATAATAATCCCAAAGTGAAGCCAGAGCTTTAGTGCTCCCCCTGCTGGCTGAGGGAATGTGTGTCAAACTGGAAAATGAAAACACAAGTCCATTACATTTTTTAGAATCGTCTTTCTGTAGTTATAGCACACTATGATTATGCTGCATCGCTTTTTAAGTGCCTCTTTAATCTCTTAAGTTCAGTTTTGGTTATTTGAGGTTTAAAAAGAGAGACTGTGACGTCATGACAGACAGCTCTGTTGACAAGTGTGAGATCCTGCAGTGTTTTTAACCAGGTTATTACAGCAGTGGAGCAAAGAAGAGAGAAAATATGAGTTATTGAACTTTCCACTCAACTGTCTGTGTTAAAACAATACAGGAATGTGTTCTGGTGTGAATTCTACAAACCTGAGAGATCTTTGATTTTTAGCTACATGAATGTGTGTTTTGGTGAGCACACAGTGTTTGATCTCAGTCCCTCGTCAGACCACATATGCATACTCCAAAACACATCAACTACAATATGGTCACTGAAATCCAAGCAGTATGTTGGCTTCACTTTTTTGTACGAGGAGGGAACGGTCTATACATATAAACCACAAATGTTCCAACTGATTTATCCTAACATCTATTTAATGGAGTACAGTTTAACAAAAAGAAAGATCCCTCCAAAAGCGGACAGTTTATTTCTGAGAGTGTTCAAACAAGAAAGGCAGGCTTATCTATGATGTTGGAATATTTCATTTTCTTTAACTGTCTAAAAGTAAAGGCATCAAATCAGGAAACTGTGCAGTACCAAAACTAAAACATCAAAAATGAATCATTCCATTCATATGCATTCACAGGCTGAAGTCTGAGGCCCCGTTTACACGACAACTTTTCACAGCGTAAAAGAGACTTAAAACGCTGTAGTACTCATGTCAGGCCTGAGGATGGCGAGATAACTGTCGGAGCCGTATACACGACAAAACTATCAAGGCTGAAGAAGAGGTGAGTCGATCTACTGGAGTTTATATCAAAAACTACCTCTCTAAGTGCAGAAATAGTGCAATAATTGCACATTTGGGTAGAAGGCAGTCAGTAGATCCAGCAGCACAAGAACAAAACAGGTCACTGTTGTTGTTCAGTAAGTGCATGGCATAGTGGAGGTTTAATACACACCCGCAGAGCTGAGTGTGACGTCAGTGTTTCACCCTGAAACATCAGCTTTGCCTTTACACAGAGACAGTGGAAACAGCGTTTCAGAAAAATTCCACTCTGGAGGGCATTTTCAAAAGTTTGTGTTTTAGGTCATCTATTACCTATAATGTCACTTCCATGTGAACGAGAGGGTGAAATGCAACAATACTTTTGCGTTTCACCCTAAAACCGCTGTTGTGTAAACAGGGCCTGAGCCACAGAGGTCATTTCACAGGAACAGTCCTGGAGATCCCCTTTAATGTCTCCATCAGGTGAAGCTGAAATGAACAGTGCTTTGTGATCATATAGTCAGTATTTAGTCATACAGTCAGAGACCAGAGGTCTGTGGGTCAGAAAGAGGTCAAATAAAAAATTTACGCATCCCCTCCTTTGATCAGGCCTCCAGCTCTGCTGCAGCAGCCTTTCCCCTCTTTCTGCACGGCGGTAATTGCAGTACATGCATGGGCTTAAATTGGGGTGCGGTCACATAGGACTGAGAAAAAATAAAAGGCTGGATCTCTGACATGTGGGAATTTGTTTTACCTGGGGTTCAAAAGTTCCCTACCCAGCAGCAAGCTTAGACATCCTCTAATTGAGGGAATAAATGAAGGGAAGCAGGATTTTGTGGTCCACACACACACATACACACACGCTAAGGGAGAGAGACTCAAATGGTAGTGTACAGCTTAAGAATATATCATGATATATGTCTCCACTGGCTGCTCCTGTGGTCGTATTATCCCCCAGTATTAGTAGAAGAAACACCACAGAGAGGTCTCCAAACCATGCGCTTCTGCTCAGCCTCCTGAGTGGTATTATACGATGAAGAGGAGATAAATTTAACCTTTAATGGTGCTATAAAAAGTGCAGCTCTGACGCTGACATGACAGCACCAGGGTTTCAACATCTCCAGGTCTGTTTTGGGCGGAAGTGAATCAGGCACGGCTGCGGTTTCGAAAACAGCCGTCTTCATGCTGCGCCGCTCCACACATGTGATTAAACACTATTTGGCTTTTGAGGGAAAACAATCGCAGCATCGGAAATGACTGCGGTTTGCAGCGGAGACGTCATCAGTGAAAGACTAACAAACAACACACATACCACAACAGGCTGCTTCTACTTTTAACGCTGACAGAGGGTGTGGAAACACATGGGACATGCTGAGCTTACAGGGGTTCAGAGGAGGCTGAGGAGGAGGAGCAGCAGGTAGTGAGGAAGAGGCTGTCACAAACATAAACACACCTGAGGGCACAGAGGCAGAGAGAAGCACTGTGATGTCACACAGGTGGGAGACATGGTGAGCTTTAAGGAACACAATAGCATCAGCTCCTCAGCTCAGTGTAAGAAAAACAGCTCGTGTGCAGAGTCTTTTACACAGTCAGAACAGCACATGTGGAGCTAATAACATGTTGACTTAGTGCTATTTAAGTGTCCCAGAGAGACAGCATGAGCAAGACCACAATCATGACTCTGGAGCAGCCTCGTGGAATTCAAGATGTTTTCATTATAATGTTTACACTTGTGCTTCTCCGCTGTGTCAAGCTCGAACATCTTTTTTAAAATCACTCCAAGAGGAATTTTAAACCTTTCAAGATTAGATAAAATATAAGAAAACAGGCTTTTCCATAAATGCCAAGTGTGCTGCTGTTGAATGATTTGAAAGTAAGGGAAAGGAAAATAGCAAACACACAAATTCAGTGGGAGGACACTGCCTTTAAGGATCAGCAAAAAAGAAACTTTAGAAAACCAAAGCTGTTTCCAAATGCTGAATTTTCTTGGCTTAAATCTGTCATTTAAATTTCAACCAGCCAGAAAGTCCAAAAATAAAACAACACAATAAAAAATTGTCCAAATAAGGCCCATTTTCACATAAGCTCACAGAGTCTCAGAGTAAACAATGTTCAGTGTTCACTGAGTGTGGATTCTCTTAGCAGAGCTAGCCTCCCTGCCCTGGTTCATTTTAAAGAGGGGGCATACAAAAAGTAACAATGATGGATGTAAAAACTAAATGTGTGCAGATTTTCAAACCTCTACATATTCTTATGATGTATAAGCAGCTGAATCTAACTGTAAACTGATCAAAACGCAACAATCATAACAATCTTCACATAATCATAATCATCACATAAGGATCTCTTGACACATTATAGGGGCCTCAAACACCAAGGACTGCCCCAGACAGACCTTCAAAGAGTTGGCCAATCAGACTAAAGGGGGGCACATTTTTTTCAGACAGAGGCTGAAGTAAAGGAAGTATCAGAGGGACAGAATCCATCCTTTATATGGCCTACACAGACTTATCTCCGGTTTCTAGTTCAAAACAGGGGCAGAGCCTGGGGTGCCCATTCTGGGGACCCCATCCATCCTCCAATCAGGCTTCAATTATTAACCCCAGATCTCTGATGAGCTATGCCAGTGGCCACGGTGAAATCCTAAATCATGACTGGGTATTTTCCACATCAGAAGTCAAAAAAGTACTGAGACGATACATTTCATCTGTGCTCATTAACATCAGGGTAGTAGAGCATTATGGCAGGATGGCAGTAGCTATAAACCCTGTTAGTGGTGAGTTATGTGCCAGGACTTTTTGGACACGACACATGATCAACATTTCAAGCCATCAAAATATTTGTTCAACCAGATTGTTATTCTTGTGCCTTACAGCGGAGGTTTCAACATTTTATTGTTTGTTTAAGTTAAGGCCAACTTCTCCAAATGAGACATTTAAAAGCTAGGTTTTATTTTCAAAAGTTTTCTTGAATGTATCTTAATTAAATCTCATTTTATGTAATTTTCTTGGAAAGCTTTAAACAGTAACTTACCACTGCAGAGGGACTTTTGTACCACAACTGGAACAACCATCTAACTGAGCCTACATTACCCAAAATGCAACTCAACAGCAGTTATTCCACGTGTAATGATGTATGTCTGTATTTCCAGTAGCTAATGCGGCCACAGACCGCTAACCTCGGGCAGGTTGCTCCTGATGAGTATCTGCTCATGTTCTGTAACAGCTCTCACCCAAACTGAGACGTTTTCACAAATAAACACAGCTGCCATCAGAGCTTCAGAGCTGGAACCAGCAAATAAAGAAGAGGTTTAAACTGGAACACTGAGTCTGATTCACACAAAGCGACCAAGACTCGATGTCCCGTTTTTCCTACGGGCAGGCCTTGGCTGACTGCGTTATGAACCACAGCTCATCTTTCATAAGCCACAGATCCGACACAGCGACCTGCCCTCTCCAGCTCTGCTCGGCCTGTTCGTGGCCAGGCCTCGCTGTTTGTTTACATCTCTGCTGAAGTGCGGTCTGCGAGCCGGGCCTGGCATCACAGTGTGTTCTCAACGGGACAGAAAGAAACTACACGGCCCTGACGTCTTTATTTCGCATTCAACACGGGCCAAGGTTTTTCCATCGCCTGACTACATGGTTCTGCATGTTAGCGTCTCCGTGTTTGTCACAGTTTAATGCCAGTGCCCTTCATCTGCAGCCATGTTTGAGGAGAACAGAGAGAAAACAGAGCAGCACTGACAATATGACACACAGATACGTTTACCATCTGCTGCAGGAGTTACACATCTATGATTACAGATCTATATTCAGAGTCTGACCCAGTGGCTTCATAACCTCTGACTGTAGACAGCAGACTTCAGTCATCAGCACCTGATTCTGCCAAAATACATCACTGCGCCTGTGTTTTGGCTTCTCTCTTTTACAATAGGAGGAGATAAATATTATTGTACAAAACATTTTTGGTCCAGAGGGCTGAATGAATGCCATGTGTTTACATTCCTGACTTTTTGCTCAAACCCAGTATCAGGAAAGGCTCAGAGAGACGTAACCAACATGGTCTTAAAACTAGAAGAAACTTTTATTTCCCATTTTTATGGATCCTTATAAAATAAAGTACACACAATAAGATGATCAAAGATTTATTTGTGGTCTGATTCTTAAGTTTCAGCAAAATTCAGAACAGGCTCGTTTTTCTGAAAAGTTAAACAGTTATCCAGGCTGATGTTTATGTTTGAGGGAAGTCAGGAGGAAGATCACACTCTATTGATTTGAGATCATAAATTTCAAACAATCAAAATTTTTATGGTCAGATATCTTGACATGAGGACATCTGATAAGAAAATAGACGAGGGTGCACCCTTTCTGTTGAAAGAAATTATAACCTATCACAATACAAGATGACTGAAGATGTAAACAGGTGAAGCATTAAGTTAGAAGAATGTCAGAAATGTTGACTTTGGTAATAACATGTTAAGTTTTATCCACTTTGTCCTATATATCATACTAATCCCAGGGAGAAATTTAATGTTACTATTGCTCATCACATAAATTCAGTAGTTGGAAATAAAAAGAGCAGCGTAATAAAACAAGAAATAAAACAGAATAAGGCAATAAATGAAGCATTAAATAAGCAATAAATACAAGTGATTACTACAAAAAATGAGAACCAGCTATATAAAATGTAAATAACAAACAAGGTATAAGTAGGATACAGATTAAAAATGAAAGAAATGATCAAATAAAAACTATTTACATTATTAATTTTACAAGAACTGTGCCATAGAGGTATTGCCGAAAGAAACATTTCTTGCACAGTGTGTCAGATAGTGCCTCAGCAAACAACACAACAACTGTTTTGTTAAGCTCACAGAAGAAGCAACAGTGTTGTGCTTGCATTTTTGCTTTAATGCACTTAATTCAAATTAAAAACCCTGGAAAAAGTTGCAACTGGGCTTTTGATGGTGCTATTGAATGACACTACCCTGATTCATTAGAAACATCCGGAGAGGGAGGATAAACAGAGCTCATTCGACAGGTTTATGTGGAAACACCTATAGATGAGAGTGAGGAAGATGTTGAAAAAAAAGGCAAAAATTAGCCAATCAGATTCAGTTATGTAGCTCAGCCTGCTGGATTGTTCTTTTTTTTTACATCACTCCTTATTTTTGCATGTGACCCCAAAAAAATTGGTGTTCTTTTGGGTTCAGAGCAGACTCAGCTTGCAAGTCAAGGTCCCAATGTATGAAAAGAAGAAAATGTTCCACTCTGAAATGTTAAGAAGATTCAAGCAGCCAGTTCGCGTACAATTCAAAGAGTTGCTTGCAATACTAGTGTCATATCTGAAAAGATCGATATCCAACCATGGCTCAGGATCTCATGCTGCACAGTGAGATGGTTTGTAAAATTCCTGCCTCTGCACAGCTGCAGCATATCTTGTAAAATAAAAAATAAAAAAAGCAAGTGTTTTCTTTTATGCCCTTAAGAAGATTCTTTCTACCTGTACTGAGAAATAAAGAATCATGCTGTAAAACTATTTCCAGAAGTCTCTGTCATTTGCTTTTTTCTGGGAACTTTGTGTGAAATTAAAACAACAACTGGACAGAAACGAAGCAGGACTGAGTTCCAATACACTAAAAAGATCTGAGACTTTTTTTTACACTGAATCCAGATTAAAAATTCTGAAATTAGCAAGCACTTTAACAGCAGTAAATTCTAATGTTTGGACAATTTCAGTAAAATATTTTGATGTCTTTCATAGCTGGTGCACTTAACAGTTTTCTCCCTGTAACACACTCAAACAACAGGCCTCCTCCTCCTCGTTTGTCTCCCGCTCTGCTGTTCACATTATTCAGCTCATGATTAAATGACACCCTGGAATAATACAGCGTATGTGTGTGGGAATAAAGAGAGGGAGAGTTAAAGAGGTAAAGAATAAGAGAAAGTGAGGGGGGTGGAGTGAGCATGAGGCTGCTCTGCTGCTGCTGCTGCTGCTGCATTAAAGTGTCTAATGACAGAGTACAGAGCTCCGGCCTGCAGGTCTGAGGCCGACTCTCTGCTCTGTCATTTCTCCTGACTGGCTCGGTGCACTGGAACCCGAACTGAGGCGCTGGGACACACCGCACGGCTAAATGAGGAGCAGACGGGGGCGAGGTCTGCTGGTTAGAGAATGAAAAAGGGAGGGTGGTAGTGTTGAGTGGCTTTAAAATCAGGTGCAGTCTGTGAAGATGCACATTCGAGACTCCTAAACTCCATCAGAGACTGAGAAGTCGTCTCAACGCAAACGACTTTGCACGCTTATCTGATGAGACATAATTTTATAAAAAGAAACCAAGAAATCAAATAGTTCAAGTTTGGGTCTTCTGGACTGTGTGTGTGTACTCAGTGTCATTCGCTGGATGTTTCCACTCAAACCATAGGCGCTGTATAAGAACCTGATGTAGCCAGGGCTGATGTCACTCCTTGGTTTGTGGACTACACTTTTTAAGCCTCAGTCTGGCATTTTGGTGGTCGCCATCTTGGTTTTTTTGGAGCAAGAAGTGCCCATACTTTGAGGAGAGAGTGGACATAAATCACCACATCTTTATTCTATCTGACAGTTTGGCACGCCCTGCAGCATACCACGCTTCAAAGACTGTTTCCTGCTATTAGAGTTCATTATTCACAAACATGAGCATCATGCTGCTAAAATGAAGACTTTTAATATGGTATTGAGAACATTAGGTCAGGGGGAAAATGCAAACTAAGTCAACAGATATTCAATCACTACTTTATTGGCAACATTAATAAAACCAAGAGGGCGCTGTAACACTCAGCCTCCACTCGTCCATCCATCATTTTCAGTCAAAGTGAGTCAACTCAGACACCGCCCTCCACAGTAACGTTTCCTAACTCCTTCTGGGGGATTCTGAGGCGCTCCCAGGACAGATGAGATTTATAATCCCTCCAGTCAGCCCTAGGATCTCAGTTAAATGTTCCAACAATACGACAAAATTCACCAAATTCATTGTGAAGCTCTCCAAAAGTTGTAACACTGAAAACAATAACTCTGATTGGCAAGAGCAGAGAGAACCTGATCAAACACGTCACATCAGATCAATCTCTGGATGGATACTTCATAAACTTACTGATGTCACAATGACGAGAAAGAAACAACATGACACATATTTCTGTCAAACTTATTTTCCCCAAAAACACCAAACTTGAGTCTGAGCAGACAACAGCAAAAAAGCAAAGGAGATGTAAAAACACAGGAGAGACTGAGTGAAAGAGGCACTGATTAAATAGAGGAAAACAGACATAAGGTGACCACAAACAGTGACACAGTGCTGGCTTTGTTAGGCACAGTAACAGGGAGATGACACAGCCCCTTAGAGTTACGGATAGAAGACAGCATCTGCTAAAAATACTCCTGGAAAGATGCAGCCATGAGTTAAATGTTACAGTAGAGGTACTGTGCTCCTTTTCAAGCTAAGCACCAGCTTTACATGATTTACAGTTGGAACAATACTTAACCCCCCCCCCAGGCTGCTGTCTTTGAAAAACCTCATTTCAGCCTCAGTGTCTGAGCACTTCAAGTAGCTACTGTCTGTTTAAGAGACCTCCTAGGACACTCGAGAAGCCTCCTCCACTGTTGCCATAGTTCAGAGTTGTTATCTTGAGTTATTCAGAGCAATTAATGATGAGAAACGGTAATACCTTTTAGACCCTGAATCTCACCAACAGAGTTTTGAAAGGGACAAAAAATGAATTGAGGTGTCAAATTTATTTTGCTCTCTATCAACCAATTGACAATGCCACAATAAAAGCAAATCTCATGCTCCTTTTGCATAATACATGAGATTTTTTTTTCAAACTGGCCATTGAAAAAAGTCTTGAATGTTTCTTTTTTTAGAATAATGCAATAGTGTCAATGGTGGGACTTGGCAATAAATAAATAGAGAAATAAAAATTAAAGGGACCATGAGGACTTTCTAAGTCATCTAGAAAAAGTCTCATCTAAAAATGACATTATCAATGCCAAAAAGTTTTTAAATGCTGTCTCAGCTTTCCCATCAGACTGGACTGGACTTGATTGATGGCCAGGATTCACTAATGTGACATGTCACAGACACGTCTCAGGGCACCAGGTTGTGAGTGACACAAAATAAAGTCAACCACTATACCACAGCACAAACTGTGTTCATGAAGTTTGCTAGTTGTCGCAGTTCAAATATTAGCTCTTTAAGTGTTGATCAATATAATAACTTGTTGCGTTATCAGGTAAAAAGTTTTCTTGAACAATTAAATAAGTGTAAAAAAGATCTGCGCTCTATTCCACAAATGCACATCTTGGTTCATTATGACAGTGGGGTGCAAGGGCTTGTGGTAAATGGAGTCTTTAATGCGAGTGCTACTGCTGGCTTTTCTCGAAAGTCTTCACAGCTTCTTTAATGAGATACTTTGTCATAATCTCAAGCCAATATTTGACACAATGATCAGCATTTTTTTACTGAAATGGATTTGGTAGATGACTAAATGAATGAATAAATACAAAAAAATCATGTTTATTTACAATCAAATGTAATTCTTAAAGGTAAAGTGTGATTTAAGGAGCATTACTGATGTTTTGCACCAGGAAAGTTAACAAAGTTCAAAGGATAAATTCCAGGTCTTGAGGAGTTCTTGTAAAATTAATAAATAATAGAAAGTTTATTACACTTTGAAACGTAACATTAACTAATGCTGGAGATGATGAAAATTTTTTCTATAAATCAATTTCCTGGATATTATGGCCATACTGAAAGGACACTGCCAGCGACTTAAGTCTTTGATCCTGGAGTCTGCTTGTAGTTCAGGGATTCTCCTCCTGATTTTATTTTTTCTTTTCCTGTGATGACAAAACATAGTTTCTATAATTATGTAAATGAAAAATAGTTGAAACAACTCAGTTTTGTTTATGTTAATTTTCTTTCCCTTAGAGCAGACAAAATTACAAAACCGTTGCTGTCATTAAAGCTACAGTCAAAGATATTATTCATCCCAACTTACATAGGATATTAGCTAATTATTACACCTTTAATAAACCAAACACACAGAGCTGAGTTAGATTCTCAGAGACTCTCTGTCCCACTTTCTCTCTCTCCTCCCGGCACACTGGACTAAATGTTATAAACTGTAGTTTGGTTAATGACATTACAAAAACCAGACTCACTCACTTTAGCTCTAAATACTGTTTACCTTTCTTTGAAGATGTGTATTTAAGTCTAATTGTGTAAATTGTTGCTGTGTGTGTGTGTGTGTGTGTGTGTCCTGTACGACTGACACTGGCTGTGCAGAAACAGAGTTAGTTTGAGGAGGGACGGGTGTGGCCCTGCTGGGTATCCATTACTCACAGGGGGACTTTGATGTGGGGCTGCTGGAGGTGGGGGGGCAGTAATGTATGAAGGAGGGGGGAGGGGGGCATGTCAGGGCAGGTGAGCAGATTCTACACTCTCTGGAAAAGTATTGAGCCTAAGGGGGGGTGGGCCTGAATCACACACACTCCTCCTCTTACTTATTCTTCTCAGCCTGTCTTCCATTCATCCTGGCAAATGCACAAACACACACACACACACAACCAGAAAACCCAGAGTCTCTCAGCTCAACCCTCTCTCTCTCTCCTTTATCTCTCCCCTCCCGTCAGCAGAGCCCCCGCTGCACCGTGTGGCAGATTTGAAATGCAAAGCACAAGGTGACAGAGAAAGACCAAAGTCATCTGATACACTATCGCTTGCTAAACACATCCTCAAACATCAAAGGTCCGGGCAGCCCGCGGGGCAGATGAGACTGATGTGGCAGCCAGTGACAGGAGTGATGATGGAGCCGAGAGGCATGACCACAGCGCGCACACACACACATACACCCACACAAACCCCCCATCTGACCTCCAAAAACACTTTCTGAACACAGCCATGGCCTGGGCACTGGGAGGTAAACAGAGGGTAAACAGCCCCATGAGGAAGAGATGCTACAAATACCATGAGGGTCTGATGTGGAGTTTGTTATCAGATTTAATTTGACACCACTGACTGTATGAAAGCATAAACAACGTAACAGCCCCACAGAAGTGAGGCCAAAATATAAAGCTTACCCATCAGTGTTGAAACTAGGTTTTTACTTCTTTGTTGAATTGACCCACCTGACATCATTGATCAGTGTTATCTTTTTTTGGCCTGATGTGCACAAAACATGTAGACCACAGGCCCTGAGGTTAGTCCACACTTCTCCTGCGATTTTTCTCCTTCCTAGTTATAGTTGCTGTGTGATAAACAACAGACTTAACAGAAGATGGAGACAGGTGATCTGGCATATCAGTACAGAAGAATGAAGTGGTCATGGCTGTATCAGTTACTACACTGTAGATCTTTTTCATGCATGAATCCTGTTGCTTCAGTCATGTGTTATCATGCTGATTTATGTTCAGGTGTCTGTGATTTCATGACATTCAGCTAGAATTGGTTTTATAATATCTTATTAGTCAAAATTTGATGCCAGGATGATTTTGCAACTTGTCAGCACCTGCTGTAGATGTGTATTTTGGCTTTACTTTTGTACATTGGGGGACACCGGGACTCCCATCCATCTTTATAAACAGTCAGTTACCCATAAAATATGACTTACAGGAGGAAATGAGGCCATCAAGAAGAAGACTGATGAAATGACTGGGATGTCTGACAGTCAGAGAACATCAGAGTGAGATTTGATGGCAGACAACACTTCATATGTATTGACAGGACAGGCTTTCCTTATTCAGGACAAAAATAGAAGCCCTGTACCTCCCTGACTCTGAACCTGGAGTCAAATTCAGAGCAAGGCTGAGCATAAAGACAGAATGGAGGGTATATCAGGTAGCATTGATCTGTCAGGTATAATTGGATATAAAATAACTGCCTTCAAGCCCGTCTCAAGTACATTTTTATCATGTTACATCTTGTCTGTTTAATTTGTACATGAAACAAAGTGTAGAAGTGACAACTTAAGCACCTGGTGAAACCACAAGAGCTTTGTTTTGAGTTTTGTTTTGATATTTTTCTTTCTGTTTTACCTCCAAAAACAGTAAATAGACCTAAAGGAAAGAAAAGAAAACACATCTTCAACTATCAAGAGCTTTCCTAATTCATTCAGCGTCTGAGTGATTTAACTATCAAATCACTGCTACATCCTCAGCTTCCAGGAAAAAAATGAGCATTCTAAACAAATAAATGAATGAGTATGTCAAACACTGCAAAAAACATGGATATTTAAAAATGTTGTGACTTGTTATTGTCAAGGACTAAAACAAAGTGTTCCATGTTTTAGCTCGTGCTCTGTCACCTTCCTATTTAGCTTTCTTCAGCTCTGACCTTCTGTTTCTGTCAGACAGTCCAGCTCCAGTCACTTCTCCTAAAAAAGAGATTGTTTTCAGCAGATAAAAGATCAGATCTCTCTTCTCACTGCTAAACTTTGTCAGCCAGCCACTGTTGTCATAGAGACTTCCACTTGTCGCAAATCAATCCGGACTGGTAGCTTTAGAACTTATTTCAGCACTGATATTCTCGTTTTAAGTTGTGGACTATGATCAGGCATATATCTGGGCATGAAACGTTTTCATTCACTTAGAAGGTCCTCACAGTCCCTTCAATGGGCAGGTGTTTATTTCTACTGTGCTGGTTTGAAAGCTACCTCATCTCATCAACTTAGCCCCCAGCTCTGCCAGAGTGCATTTGGGTGGTGTGGCTTTACATCAAGGATGAGTGGTTTTATCATTTGAAAATATCACTCCAAAGCTCACTCGGTGAGAAAACACTAAAAACACAGACATGATGCTGAAATGTGTGTTCCTCCATGGGATGGTTTGGGTTTGAATTGACTTTCTCAGCATGGAACAGTTGAAAACAGTTATATACACTGAGAAAAATAAATCAAGAGAAAGGAAATTCAACTTAATTAAATCCCCAAAGTCAACGATAAAAATTCAAGTTTGTGTCTTCACATTCATATTTTTGAAGTCAAAAATATTTGTTCAAAATACAAGAGTGTGAATTTTTTTTGGGACATGAATAATTTCAGTAATGTGAGGTAATTTTTTTAAGTTCATCAACACAACAATAGACAATCTTGTTATCTTAACTATGTCATTTGGTATTTCTGGAACCGGCAACTGAACTTAAATCTTTACCATACCTTGTTACCATGAGTGAGGACTACACGCAGTAGATATGAGAGCCTACTGTACATGGATGAATCACATGGGTGGCACAAGCTGTGTGCTGGCCGTTAATGCTGGTGTGGACCAGCTACCAACGCTACAGTGTAGACCTGCTGTCTATGCTACATGGCGTAGATGTGCTGCGCTCAACAGTGTAGACAGGCAACCCCTCATGCATCACGTAAATGATATAAATAAGCTGATATTACTCAAATCTTCATAAAAACACATCAGGAGATCAAATAATTTATACAAAGTTTAGTTTTTCTTCATCTAATTGACAAAATTAAATTCACTTTACTTGGATGTTGATTCTCATGTCAAATAAAAGGGATTTAGACAAAAAGCAATCTTGCTTCAGCAACATACATAAATCATGCAAAAAGGTGCTTTAATTTTCTTAAATAGATCTACCAGAATTTTTTTTTATCAGTGTGCGTTCATCTTTAGTTTCTTGCAACTTTTGCCACCAACACTGACTCCCCCACCCACCAACAAAAGTTATAATTACCGAGAGCTGTGTAAACATGAAGAACGGCTCAAAAATTAATGACAGCTCTCCTGATATACTTTAATTATAGCGGTACCTCACTGTAATGTGTGTCATTAAATCAGCCAGCTCTGTTGTGTTTCAGAGAACAAGATGTAAGGAAGGAGAGTTTGATTCCAGGATGTATGTACTGTTTGATCTCAAACAAACACATACACACCAAACTCCCCTGATGTTTGAATCTTATGTGTGAAAGTGGCCTCCTAAGACGCCGTCAGATCTAACAGGGGAGCCTCTATCTCTTTATTGTTTGTATCACACCTGATGAAGAGATTCAGGTGAGATAATCCTGCTCTGAGTGGAGAAAGACGCCCTTATTGTCAGCTTGGTATCACCGCGTTGATACATTCCTGTAGGAGTGATCAGAGTCGATCTGCGGGGGGAGAGAAAGTGTCCCGGGCACATTTCTTTCAGTTTGTGGTCACGGCGTGGCAGAGGAGCTCGTCTCTCACTGACGGGCGGCAACACAGAGACTCAGGGGAAGCCAATTAGAGGGCCTTTCCCGGCCTTTAAAGAGGCAGATAATGTCCCTGTTTTCATAAAGCATCCTGTTATTTAATCAGGCCTGTAAGTGAGAGCCTGACAACCCTCCTACAGCGCCCTCCTCTCCTTCCCTCCCATCATTCCTGCCCTGAGCCCTCCATCTCATTCAACAGCTCTTGTAAGCCTCCAGGAATTCATTCTTGGAACAGGCCGAGCAGTAAGCCGTGTCTCTCTGCAGAACAAACACACACACACACACACAGGCAGCAGAGTGACAACTGAACACACACTCACACACACTGGCAGTAAATGAGGTAAAACTAGACGCAAATCAAGCCTACTTTCAAACACAGTGCTCATGAGTCCTTCCTGTTTTTGCACAATGACAGTAGGTCAATGCACATCACATGTCAGGAGCATCAATAACATGTTTGTTTATGCAAAACAAGACCTATCACATCTTTAACATTTATAGAAGCTATTTACAAGCAGTGAAAAATGAGATTTTACAGCTACTGGTTAACACCTCAAGGCTAAAACATCCCCAATCGGCAACAATAAAAGAAAGATCTGACACAGATGCTTTTGAATCACTTTTTGGCAGAGGGACGGAAAGATTCCCCAACCTTTCCAGAGTAAAGGTAGAGAGACAGTGGCTTTTTTAGGGCCAAATTTAAGAAAAAGTACGAGAGCAGACGTTTGGATGGCAGAAAGTCTCCTGCCTCTCTGACATAATTTTCAATGTCATGACTGATCATTAAAGGATTGTAACTCTTCATGTGAAAAACGTATGAGATTTCAGCATTTTCTGTGCAGATGTAAACTAATAAATGAACGTTGGAAATGTATCAACTATCTGAGCTTACCATGCAATTCTGCAAATGTCAGGTTAAAGCTGGTATTAATACATTTACAGCAGCCCTTATCATACTGCCAGTTTAAGACCACCATGTGTCAGAGGTGTTATGGTGGGTCCAAGGGGGCATGAGCTGTGAGCTCTCACAGTGATAAGGACTCAGTGGTAGTTGTCACCTCTCAGATGAAAGGTTGGGGTTGGATCCTAAGTCCCCAAGTATCAAAGTTGGTCGGTATTAGAGCTGAATGATTTATTGTTTTCTGATCAAAATCACACTTTCAGACATCATGATCATGTGATTGCCACAGCTGTGATTTTATTTTTGCTCCACTCCTGACTGATCCAGGATCTGTTGTATCAGCTGTTTTACACACAACTGCCTTGAGTTACTTAACTTTACACAGTTAAGGATATTTTGCACTACATTATATATTTTTTTATTAATTAAGAGTCAAAGATGGCTCTTTATGGTCTTTAGTTGTTCTAAGGACTTAAAAAAAGGTAAAAGCATGTTTTTGTGAATAAGTACATTTGGAAACAATTCTTATCCTCCGTTTTCACTCGTGCATTAGAGTTATAGCTTTTGCTGTATTAATGTTATGATGTAATTTTCTGTCAAGTTTGTGAATGTGACTGTACATTGGGAAAATTTCACTGAAACTTGATTTGAAGAGATGCATGAATCAAATTAAAATTGCAATATCTGCCAGAAAAATCGCAATTAGATTTTGTTCAACTATCGTTCAGCCCTAGTCTGTAAAACATACAGTAGTTTCTGTGACAACCCCCTTTTTTTTTTCTGATACAGAGTTTTGAAACCCATTCCACATGGGCAATGTCATGTTGTGTTGTTGTTTCTCTTCTTTTTGGTACCTTCAGTGTTGTTGTTGAGCCTTTTACCGTCTCTATTATGTCCTGTGCTCTTGTATTCCTTGTTCTATTTTCTAGTTCTTGCTCTCTGTGTTTCTGACTCAGTTTTACCTCCTGCTTTCGTGTTTTCCTTTTCTTTGCCCCTTATTAGTTTAACCTGTGTCTTCTCCAGGTGCAAACTTCAGTCTAATATAGTGTACGAGACGTCGCAGAAGTGCTAAAAAAAGGAATTTTGTTGAGTGTCCACTTGAGGCTGAATCTGGAAGTGCTGGAATCTGCACCAACACTAAGACAAAAGAGCCATTTACAAAGCAGAAACACACGTTTACAGCTTGGTACACAAAAAACAACTCTAGTGTGAATCCTTAATTTTAGTATTATTAGCTACAGGCTGTGGCTTCGTGAACACACTCACCACCCCAGTGCGCACCTGCAGCATCATGCTCCCACATGGGAAAGACTCAAGAGCTTTACACCTGACCACCTGCAGGGAAATGATTTAACCTGGAAATATCATATCATTCTTTCTCCTTGTTATGGCCGCTTTTGATGCTGCTCAGGATAGCCTTTCCCACTCTTTATCAGCAATACGCAAAGTCACGTGCCCACTGGGTGCGCTGCAGTTGGCTTGTCACCACTTTAACTCTCCACCTAGAAACGTCCCAAGTCAATCAAAACATCAACATAACAGGCAGAGGAAGAGGTTGAGGCAGACATAGACACTGACACATGTATAGAGGTTGACTGATGACAACTGAGCAGGAATATTCTGGTAAAAGTTTACATTTTAGTTTTTAGAAAAATCCTGCAGACCCTACCTTTAAGGGCTGCAGGACAATTTCATAGAAATCATTCAAAAACATGGATCAGGACCTTTTAAATTGAAGCAGGTTTGATGACTCTCAGACATCAAAAAACATGCAAACATGAGTGTCTCACTGTGTCCGTGTGGATTACATTCCTCTCTGTCTGCCCTGTGAATCTGTTTTGTCAAACCCTTGTTAAAAGCCAGAGGAGGGAGGGTGGTGATGGTGGTGGTGGTGGTGGGTGGAGGGGCACTTGGCACTAACCTACCTGAGTCAGAGTTAAACAGGTTCATTCTGCAGAGGAGAAAAAAATAGAAGACCTCATTCCCTGCATCTGCAGAGCTGCACTTAAAAGACCTGTGAACTGTCTGAAACTCCAGCAGATGAATAAGCTGCTGGTGTGTGGAAGCCACTGTAGGTAACATAACTAACTTGGGTACTTTTAACTTAAGTTCAGCAGCCTGAGAAAAATAAAAAGAGCCTCTACAAGAAGGAGAGAAAGAAGAGAGAGAGAGAGAGACAGAGGGTCTTTTTTATGGGAATGTTTCACTTAATCTCATAAAGGCAGCGTGAAAACCTCCATCTGTTTGCCGAGCAGTTCAAAAGAGCCTCCACATGCCTCCGCTTGCTGCTATATAAAAACAACATTCAGATCTTAAAGAGGGCCAGCGGCTCAGCCTGCACAATGAGAGCGAGGACGTGCCAGATGAAGGGATGGAGGATGGGAGGGTGGGAAGAGGACTGAGCAGGTAAAGTAAAAAAAAAAGAAGACGGGGGGGCAACCATGAAGAAAGAGTCAAATCAAAACAACAAATCATCCTGTCAGCAGCCCGGCTCCTGACCTGGTAGACCTGACCGAGAAGGACCAGACAGACAGGACTCATGTGGGTCGCCCTCTGGCCTCACCTGCCACTCCCCGGAGTAAACCCTTTCACCTCCCTGATGCTCTCTTCTTCTTCTTCTTCTTCTCCCTCATCATGTTTCACACTGAGACTAACCTGTCGCCTTTGTCTCACGGGGAGGAATGTGCCGGCTGGAAATGACACCTTGGGTTTTAGTGACGCCGTCTCAGTGATAGCAGGAAAGCACCCTCATTTCAGGGCTTTACAAAAATACACCACACAGGGAGCGAGAAGCGTCCCATCTTTGATTTATTAAACATGGAGATCTACACTCTGATGTCTCTGAAGCCTCGCACACTGCTGCCTCTCTACACCTCCAGGCCACCTCTTCTCATAGCCAGGGCAAGACCAGGCCCGATCCCATCTGCAAAGCTATTTTGACAAGCCTCCCCTCTAAAAATCTCCAGGGTTCAAACTGCTGGAAGATCAAAGGACTAATACAGCAGTAATAATAAGTTACTGCCCTATGAACGCCTCATTCGTCAGGGAGAGGCAGTGGTGTAGTACAGTTGTGACTGCAGGGCCATTTAGAGCTCATCATTTGATCCTTTCTGTCGACCCTACGTGCAAAAAAATGTCTCCATTCATGCACACAGGAGGAATAAAATCCAACAGCAAAGATAACCTTGAAAAATGGGCTGTGAGGATGGGAAAGAGAACCACGTCATGTCCGACAGGGATGTTTCAAATCATACTGTCAACCATGGTTCTGTTATAAACTTTTTAGTTCAAACCTTCCAATGACAGTTACATCCCTCTGTAACTCACTGACAAACACTCATCTCATTTATTTGAATGGCACCTTAATGTCTGCACTGTCTGCTTTTGGGTAAGTTTGCAATATCTGTCTTCCACAACTTTAGAACAGATTTTTCTTTCTCTTTTCATTTATAGGTTCATATTTAATTTGACATATATTTACATAATTTATCCATGCACAGGTTATGCATATTTCCTTTTAAAGTCTATTTTTTCTTAATTGGTGATGAGCGTGTGGGAGGGGGGCTTTGGCTGCAGGTAATTTGTAATAATGTTGCATGCTATATCTTGTATGTCTTTGTAACCTGCTACTGGATACTGTGAATTTCCCTTGGGATCAATAAAGAATCTATTTATCAATCTATTTATCTATGACCAGCAGCAAAATGTGTTCTCCAAAGAATAAGAAAAACCTATAGCCTGAACGCCATCACATGTTTGGTACATGAAACAGTTGGGGGTTAAATAGCTGATTTCTAGACAAAACTGTAGGTGAGGACTAGTTCAACTGACTTTTTCCTTTTTATCTATTTAATGTCTTCTAATGTATTTATTATGGAACTGTGGTCTGTGAATGGACATGTGCTGTGTTTTGTTTGTCTCTGCACTGGCGTTTTCTCTGCAAATGAAATTCCTAACGGATATATAAAGTTGATTTGATTTGATTCTGTGGAGAGTGTTTGCAAACCGAAAGTGCCGGCAAGTAGGAAAAAAAATAAACATTCCTTCTCTGTTGGTCCAAAGTGAACCACATCAGCCAATCACAAAAACATATAGTTGCTAGGCGAGAGGTGAAGTTCTAGAGTCATGGAGGTGGGAGAGAAACAGCAGGTGCCAAAGTGAGTTTTGATCAGTTGGTGACTTGGGAGTGTTCGGATTACATCAGTGGTGTGTAGTACAGTTTTTCTATTTTGTGTCTGTGCAATGAGGCAATTCATCACAACTCTGTAAAAATCCTGTTGAGATCTAATGGTTTTGTAAGTAGCTATACAAAAAAGCCTGTGAATTTGCAGCATTTTAATACAAACAGTTGTACTCAACTTTTTTTTGCTAGATTGTGCCATTAGATTTTAAAATTTGCACTTTATATTTGCATTCTAAGTTCAAAAACGGTCTGTTAAATATTCATGATTTCTACATTAAAAACAAAAACAACCTTTATCCTACTGAGATTTTGTACTTCTTAGGCATCATCTCAAGGCTAAGTCAGAATATCAAGTTGTGTATTGTATTTCATGATATTGAACCCTCTTAAAATATCGAGATATGAATAAAATGCCATATTGTCCAGCCCTAATGCCGGATTCATCAGACCTAAACTTCACCTTTGTAAATCACCTGACATCTTACCTATAGATATCCCCTGGCTCTCCATCCTATGGGAGCCAATATGGACTTATTTGCAGCGATATTAGACACTTATTATAAGTCAGGCTACACAGTGTAACACATTCTGCATCTCAATTCAGGTGTAGTGTCCCTGCAGGGCCCAGCCTACATCACCTGAATGGATCACTAAGACCAAACTGAGATGACATGGTCTAGTTGACAAAGGTGTTTCTGTTTATTTCACCAGCTGTTACCACTCTCACCCGCCTCTGGGTCAATGACAAAAAGAGGGTCTCAAAACGTATTTTTAAAAAGTTCTTTGAAAATGGATAAAAACATATTTCTGAGTGAAGAATTATGTTTTCTAACAGATTTCAGTAGTTGACCAATATTTCAAAGTTTTTAGGTTCATTTTTTTATAGTGTTTTTAATTTGAGAACCCAAAAATGTCAGGTGGCGCAACCAAATATATGAAAATATATTTATATGTTCCTGTTATTTTTTCTGTCTGAAATTATTGGCAAGTATCTCTCAAGTGTCTGTAGTGACTCATACATTTTCATTTTGTGTGTTTCATTTATTTTATTTGTGAATACGATAAATAATTTGATGTTAAAATAACATTTCACATTATTACATTGGTTGTACCACCTGACATGGAAATTGTTCCAGTCACCAATGAAGTGAAAAAACCTTTTTTATCAGTATTTCAGAGAAATCTACAAACTTTTCCACTTGGTCACAAATGTCATTTGGGCTCCTCTGGCTGATGCAGTTTCCTGTTTCCTGTTTTATTCTCTTCACTTTAAAATAAAAGTCTAATGTTACGGTTGCACCACCCTGACATTTGACAAGGTGAAAATTACGGGACAAAAGTTTTTTACATTTCTCAACAGCTTTAAAATTCTTTTTATTTGCAAAGAATGTTTTATTTAAAAAGGTTCAANATTTCTTTTATTTGTGAATAAGATAAATAATTTGATGTTAAAATAACATTTCACATTATTACATTGGTTGTACCACCTGACATGGAAATTGTTCCAGTCACCAATGAAGTGAAAAAACCTTTTTTATCAGTATTTCAGAGAAATCTACAAACTTTTCCACTTGGTCACAAATGTCATTTGGGCTCCTCTGGCTGATGCAGTTTCCTGTTTCCTGTTTTATTCTCTTCACTTTAAAATAAAAGTCTAATGTTACGGTTGCACCACTCTGACATTTGACAAGGTGAAAATTACGGGACAAAAGTTTTTTTAAATTTCTCAACAGCTTTAAAATTCTTTTATTTGCAAAGAATGTTTTATTTAAAAAGGTTCAAGCATAAAATAATGCCACTGTATTTTTAATTTCCATTTACAATAACTGACATTCAATTTTTAGAGTTTAATTACTGTGGATACTTGTCAGGACGGTTGCACCACCTGACATTTTGGGGGTTTGAGGAACCAAAACACGAAAAAACATGTTATATTTTAATAGTTTAAAGACATGTTCAAATAACACAGGTTTCATAGAATAAAGAAATACATGTGATGAAATACTCAATTCATGATGGAAGGAAATATTNTGTCATTTGGGCTCCTCTGGCTGATGCAGTTTCCTGTTTCCTGTTTTATTCTCTTCACTTTAAAATAAAAGTCTAATGTTACGGTTGCACCACTCTGACATTTGACAAGGTGAAAATTACGGGACAAAAGTTTTTTTAAATTTCTCAACAGCTTTAAAATTCTTTTATTTGCAAAGAATGTTTTATTTAAAAAGGTTCAAGCATAAAATAATGCCACTGTATTTTTAATTTCCATTTACAATAACTGACATTCAATTTTTAGAGTTTAATTACTGTGGATACTTGTCAGGACGGTTGCACCACCTGACATTTTGGGGGTTTGAGGAACCAAAACACGAAAAAACATGTTATATTTTAATAGTTTAAAGACATGTTCAAATAACACAGGTTTCATAGAATAAAGAAATACATGTGATGAAATACTCAATTCATGATGGAAGGAAATATTGCACTCGGACACAAAAAAAGGGACGTCATGTCATTGACCCCTCTGTCTAAGACCGACTCTTGTGGCTTTACAGTGTTGCAGGCTCCACAGACTCACTTAAGTGGGAGTAGGAGAAGTAGGAGTTTTGACCCTCAACTCCCCACTTCCAAATTCTGGATGTAGTCCCTGAGAAACCTGCTCCATTGAGGGTGAGCATGGTCCTCTTAGTGGACAGAGCTCAGTATCAGACCTGTCACTGGTTTCAGAATCACACCCTGACACCTCTCTGCATTGACATAACCTTGTTTCTCCACTGAGCCAAAAGTTGATTTTTCAGAACATCAGCTTGAACTTTATTCACCACACAGGTTTAATCCAGATCACTTAAAGGTGGCGTACTCTTTGAACAGACATCTAACAAACGCTGTAGCAGGGCCATGACACACCTGAGAAGCTCAAAACAAGAGTCAACAGCAGAATACGTTGTTTTGCATCAGCAGGGAAGATTTGACACATTTTTTTATGAGTCAACCCACTCAGCTCTGCTGCTCATCCTCGTGTGGCTCCATTTAAAAGTGGAATAAACAGGCTTTTACAACAGTGAAAGAAAGTAAATGGAAAATGGAAAAAATAATCCACCAAACACAGATTACACATTGAGCTAAGTTCATCTTTTTAACTGCAGCTACTTTGTTGCAATCGGAATCATTAATAATCCTGAACTGTGAGATTACAGCATTTCTGATGAAGTGGTGACAGCAGACCAAGCGGCAACCTCCGGTCTGAAAAAATGAGACAACGCGGAAGTGCTAAAAAGCTGCTGTTCCTCCAGTGACCGCTTGAGGCTGGCTCCGAGAAAAAGGCCGTTTTCAGAGCCGTGATCGGCGTATTTAAATCCTGGTACAAACTCTGTCTCCCGTCTGGATCGCTAATTTCGCTAACAGCACACACTGTGAGGGGGTTGAATTTTTTTCTAACTTAGCCGTTTGGAAGATATTAGGACTAAGAGCTTACCCAATCAGAGCCACAGCTCAGATCACGTGACTGACGGGCGCCCAATAGCTGTAAGTTTGGACACTCGTCACTCGCCCCATTTCCAATATGGCCGCGCCCGTCGTTTAGCCTCAAAACAGAGCTGCAGTAACAGACGGGTGATGTCACGGAGACTACGTCCATGTTTTATACAGTCTATGCAGCAGACACAGGTATGAACTGTCTCTGCGCCTCCAACAGCAGACACAAGTTTAAAATCCATTTTTAAGCCATTTTCTGTGAGTTTTTTTTTACATTATCACCTTTGTGAATTACACTCTTTGGCACTTCATGAAACCTTCATGGTTAGAAGGGTTGGGGCAGCTCACACAAACCACACAAAATATAGACACTTTGATTTCTTAAGATGGCAGATTCTACTTCACTTCCTGCCTTTGGTTTGAATTCTTTGCTTTTGTGATGCAGTAATGTGACTTCACATGAAAGTAAACTATTGTGATGCACCTCACTTCCTCATAGCTCTTGCATAGCTCAAATCACATCAGAAACACCTGTTTGTGTCTCACTCATGAATTTTACACAAGCCGTTGTGTGAACACAGACAGCGTTCTCCTGTGGTGTCAAAGTCAGAGGTGTCTCTAACCGGCTGGACGGAGGTTTTTTAATGACAGACGCTTGGCTCAGGACCATATCATCTGGTCACTCTCTCTCTTTGTGAGCATGACACATTGTCCTATTTTTAGGGCAACATTTTCCCCCCCAAACATCTCTGCAGAGCGCCATCGACAGTCTGATGAAACGCTGACCCCCGCACGCTCCCTTTGAAGTGACAAGTGAGAGATGTGGCGTCCTAATATGAACGCCTTGAGACGCAAACACTTTACATTCTGAATACCAGGAGCAGTTACGCAGGAGGGTGATGTGCTGAGCCTGGGGGGCACAGGAGCAGCTTGACATGCACAGACGCTGACGTGAGCAGTGTTTATGTGTGTTTACATGTGAGTGCATCACTATAAATACATTCGTGACAGTTAATAGTCTTATCTGAGCTTGAGTTTGAGCGGCTGAGATCAAAATCAGACTTTTTTGAAATACCAGATTAAAAACTGCCTTTATTTTTTCAGTGGCCTGTATTCTTTTCTATTTTGGAAAGTATTAAATTCTTCTAACAAGGGAAATCAGATGGATTTTGTAAGTGGGACATGTTTTGCAGGCCAGACATGCACACATGCAGGTGATATCCCAACAGCTTCTATTTTAGCGAGGTACTTCCCGCCCAGCGGCATCGTAGACATCTCACTGTTTGTGTATAAAAGTTTTGAGGTGATGCTGTCGACAAGTTCAATTTGGCCTGCAGAATCAGAGAGGACTGTTAGCTTGGCATGTCTGCAGACTGAGCCCTGCCAGAAAACAACCTGAGCGTCATTTCAGGGAGGAGGGAGACGACGGGAAGAGCAGAAACGTGAGAAAAGTGGAGCAACAAGCTGCTAATCGCCGCTCGCTGCGAAAAGACAGCCAATATCTCAGAGCAAACAAAACATCTTCCAGGTTTTGCGCTGGTGTGGGGAAGGAAAGTTTGCTGTAGTGTCCACTCAGAGTCAGTGTTTAGCGTAGCAACGCTGCTGAAAAGCTGAGCAAGGAGAGGACATGTGGATGAGAGCCACGGAGTTTGGGCACGTTACTCTGAAAATACCCCGACAGATGCCACAGGAGTAACACACGCACCTTTAGGCCAGGGAATTTTCCACCTCTTTAAGGTGACAGGATGAGTGGGGAGAGCGCGGCCGAGGAGCAGCCCCTCAGCAGATCAGTCACACGGGGCTGGTCAGAGCGATGACAGCGCTGCACTGAGCTGAACGATAACAATGCTGCAGGTCAAGGTGACATCTGTTAAGCTGTGACCCCCGGGCCTCTCTGACCTTTCCAGACTTTCAAGTCTGAATGTCTTGTGATCCTGTGAACTTCAAGACCTGCAGTTTAAAGGCTACAGGTTGAACGGAGGGTGATTGATTACTGATACTCTGTAGTTCTGCTTATGTCATGAAGTGTTGTTGGTGTAAATATAGAAATGACCACACTTATATGGCTGCTGTTATTCTCTGATGTCAAAATTAATGAAAGGAGCTCATGGGCAGTCGTAATGTCACTCTACTGTTTTCAAGGTCAGAGGTTTTCATATGGATTTACATGTTGGAAAGTCCACAAAAGGTGTTTGCAAAGAGTCTGAAACGTAATCAAAAACCTTAACCCAGAAATTTCCTGCTTACTTCTCACCCACTCAGACATGAATAAAACTCTTCAACCCTTTAACCTCCTCCTCCACCAAATGGTTTAGCACATTTTGAGTTAGTACATTTCACTAAAAGGAGTCCCTAACTTCACTCAAACTGATTTAACCATCTCTACTATTTGGTAAAAGTATGTGATGGATCTTGTGCTTCAATTCTTTTAGTTGTTGTTGTTGTTGCACTGCCACAGTTGAATTGTTGAGATGACATATTGAAGGCATACAAATTTGCCTTTGTTTTGCACAGTAGCATTCAATCACAAGTAAAAAATGATTGTGAGAATTATTAGATATTGCATTTAAGTGAAGATGAAAAATTTACAAATACAGTTTTTCCTTGTTTCATTCAATATTTTCCTTGGTTGAAATAACATTGAAATGGAAGGACAGTATGGTGAAAGAGGGGTGAGGATGTGAGAAAGAAGGAGAAGAGGAAAAAACCAAGGAAAGAAGAGGCAAAGTATATATGGGTCAATGACATGACGTCCCTTTTTTTGTGTCCGAGTGCAATATTTCCTTCCATCATGATTTGAGTATTTCATCACATGTATTTCTTTATTCTATGAAACCTGTGTTATTTGAACAAATCTTTAAACTATTAAAATATAACATGTTTTTTTGTGTTTTGGTATCTCAAACCCCTAATATGTCAGGTGGTGCAACCGTCCTGACAAGTATCCACAGTAATTAAACTCTAAAAATTCAATGTCAGTTATTGTGAATGGAAATTAAAAATACAGTGGCATTATTTTATGCTTGAACCTTTTTAAATAAAACATTCTTTGCAAATAAAAAGAATTTTAAAGCTGTTGAGAAATTTAAAAAACTTTTGTCCCGTAATTTTCACCTTGTCAAATGTCAGGGTGGTGCAACCGTAACATTAGACTTTTATTTTAAAGTGAAGAGAATAAAACAGGAAACAGGAAACTGCATCAGCCAGAGGAGCCCAAATGACATTTGTGACCAAGTGGAAAAGTTTGTAGATTTCTCTGAAATACTGATAAAAAAGGTTTTTTCAGTTCATTGGTGACTGGAACAATTTCCATGTCAGGTGGTACAACCAATGTAATAATGTGAAATGTTATTTTAACATCAAATTATTTATCTTATTCACAAATAAAAGAAATGAAACACAAAAAATGAAAATGTATGAGTCACTACAGACACTTGAGAGATGCTTGCCAATAATTTCACACAGAAAAAATAACAGGAACATATAAATATATTTTCATATATTTGGTTGCGCCACCTGACATTTTTGGGTGCTCAAATTAAAAATACTAAAAAATCATGAACCTAAAAACTTTGAAATGTTGGTCAGCTACTGAAATCTGTTAGAAAACATAATTCTTTACTCAGAAATATGTTTTTATCCATTTTCAAAGAACTTTTTAAAAATACGTCTTGAGACCCTCTTTTTGTCATTGACCCATATACAGATTTCTGATGAAATGAGGGTTACACTTGTGGACCATGTTGTCAATCTCACTGGCTGAAGTTGGTCAAAGGATGAAGCCAAATGTTGAGGAAAGCTCTGTAAACTCAATCATTCAAACATTTCATAAGGAGAACAGGTGTGTGAATTGGACAGTAAACAACTGTCATTGTTTTACACATAAAACATGCATTGGAACAAAAACTTGTCACTTATTACATTTTTTACATTTTGACTTACAGCTTAACTGCAGCACAGATTTACTGTATTGTAGTGAACAGTAGTGTTACAGTAAGAATGACCATATTAACACTATGGTACTGTCATGTTTACTGTATATTGCAGTAATTTTACTCTACACCACACATGATACAAGTTGTTGCAAAAGCAGTTTCTTATGTTTGTCGTAAATAAATGAGTATTTTTCTTTTGCACTTTGCTGTGAACAAATTAGGACGGCAAAAAATATATGCAGAAAAAATCTGAATACAGATTACCTCACTGAATATAGAAATGTGTGACCTTCTTACTTCCTGTAGTTTTTAAATGGTGGTGTCAATAGTTCATTGTGCTCCCTTGAGTGTTTTCTGGTCGTGTCACTAAGATGTGACTTTTTTTTGTATTTGAAAACACTTGTAGAGTAAACTGTCTTTATGAAAATATGACAAATCTTGTTCATACATACTTGTGTCAGGACTTTTCATTTTGATCACTCAGACACTTTCATCGACATGAAAACTTGCTCCTCAGGCATGAACTATATGTTTGAGCCGCTGACACGCTTCTGCAGGTTATCAACTAGGTTTGCAGTTTGTACTAATTGTTTTGAGAAATTCACTAACTGTTGTGCAAATGTTAATAGTGATGTGAGACCAAAGCGACTGAGAAAGCCTGTAAAACTTAGGTAAAATGGCAGCACACCCACACACCAAGCATTCAAACTTACTGGACAGAAAATATTATTTTACATAATGTGCAACTATTGATTGAGGGTAAAAGCTGTCTTCAATCTAGATCAGTGGTTCCCAAAGTGGGGGTCGGGACCCTTTGGGGGGTCGCGAGAAATTGATAGGGGGTCATGGAATGTGTCCCAAAATCGAAAACTGTGAACAATTCATGAACATTTTATCCATTATTGTGAGAATAAAAGCAAAAGTTGGGGTTAAAGATAATATAAAACTATGCAAACAGAAATTGTTTGATCTGTTTTTCACATTTTTTTGTTCAAGTTTGATGCCGTGAACTCAGCACAATGCACATTCGTCAGTAAATTTTCTATTGATCAGTTAAATTAAGTATCCTCAGGAGGGTTTTCCTTGTTTTTGTCTGTTTTTGGATTGTCCCATTAGTGTTGTATCACAGCAGGGGGTCGCCAGTCCCTAACGCTGCTATTTTGGGGGTCACAGGCGGAAAAGTTTGGGAACCCCTGATCTAGATAGATAGATAGATAGATAGATAGATAGATAGATAGATAGATAGATAGAATTCAAGGCATTCAGCAGCAGGTCACAAAGACGTACGTGACATGAAAAACTCAGGTTATTTCTCATCCACCAATTCTCTCATTTCTGCTTCTCATAACAGTTACCAAAACAAACGCTCAGGAAACCCAAACACGGCCGTGAAATGCAAAGCACACCACTTGTTTTTGAAGTGCTGACAAAAAGAGGAATGTACTTTCCCATTGAGGAGAGAAACCTGAAGTATTTCTCTCATTGTTGAGTCTCTGACAAAACCAACCTCTCTGTGAAAGCTCTCCCCTCACTGATAAAGGCCTGTTCCTGTGCTCGTTAATCCCCTTTCATCACACTGGGGTTGTGTTAAGAGTACACTGCAGCACAGTGGAGTACAGTAACAGCTCTGCAGCCTCTCCACACATCCCACCACGTCTGGGAATTCACACCACAACCTGCTGCAGACCTCAAAAGGAACCAGGTTTCCCTCAGATAACTCCCCACTCAGGTGGTAAAGGGAGGACACAGGAATCCAGATACAGTGGCGATCTGAAGCTCACAGGCAGAGAGTAAAGATTTACGTCTGTGGATGGAGCATCAATGACATTCCTCTTCTTCACGAGCTTCTTTGCTTTAAGTTTTTCTTGGCCCGCTCCCACGGGAATGTGCTCTCCTGTTGTTTAACACCAACAGAAGACCTATCTCCATGTTTTCCTGTCCTTGGACATCTGACATGGAAATATTTCACCGTCAACCACGACATCAGACAGTTTATTTTCACTGTTAGAGTTTCTTCCAGGTTGAGATGACCGTAGAAAACATTGGACGACAATATTTTGCTCTGCATGAGTACATCTGTGTACGCTGAGTAAATCTTGATGAATTCAACAGGCTCAGACCAAAATGATAGTGTTTCGGGTTGGAAATGAGGAGCGTGTGGGTGAAAACATAGCGTGGCGCTCTGAAATGTCATGGTTCACCGCTAAAATGGTGGAAAGTGACCGAATTTGTTATACGAATAATCCTCAGCACTCCTATTTTTGATATTTGCTATAACACATATTTTTATTTTTACTTTGAAGACAAAAAATGACTCAAATAAAGATCTGCAGTCATGCTGCTCAGGCTTTATTTTAAGACAGATGTGCCAGTATTAGTTCGCTGGCAAGTTGAAGTTGGCAATGCTAACTTTCTGAAACTAAACACAGAGTACAGCTGAAGCTACAGGGACATTTGCAGGAACAGATCAGTCAGAACGGACATTTCAGAAAGCGAGACGCTGCACAAAAAGAACAAGTCACTACAGAAAGAAAAACAAAGACTAAAAATGAAATAATACAAACAAAATGGGCTAAATTGTTGTTTAAATGTAGATATGTAGATATAGCCATATTTTTACAGTACGTGTCCTTTAAAAGATGGATGACATGTCAGCTCTCATATATTATAAAGTGAAGACAAAGTAAACCCTGCAAAGTAAAGGTCTCATCTTATCTATTTTACATGAGTGGGGCCAGGTACACCCAGGAAGTGTACTACAGTGCTGGGCAGAGCTATGGCCAAACCTGGCAGTGGCCAAGACCAGACCCCCCCCCCTGCACACCTCCATACCAGGAGCATAGGATCAAGTAGGCGTACCCATCTCAGAGGGGAGTCAGATATAAGACATCCGACTGGGGATGAGTATTAATGAGATTTTATTGACACCAATGCTCCAATCTTCCAATTCCTTCCTTCCTTTATTGATTCTCTTATTTTTTCTGTGTACCAATAGACTTTCTGTGTCAACAACATTTTATTGAGTTTATGAGAAATAAATATTAAATTGTTAAATGAATCTGGGTATCTCTGGATGTGAATAAAAATAATAAATTAAAAAAAACAGGTAAACATTTTTTCACATGGTCACTGGATCCTTGATCTTGGAACACAATTAATAAATTAGACAAACACTTAAATAAAAAAAAGTAAAAATCACAAGTCAGTGACCTTGATACAAGATTAGAATAATGTCATAAGGGTGGCAAGTGCCCAAAATCACATTTTTCAACAGTTTTTTTTAATCATAATTAACATTTTTATAAATTTTTATTGTTTCTTGCTGTTCATTAGTGGTGTAGATTATTTTTAATGTGTGAAAAAGTCTGATTTCACATCGGGGAAACATTTATAAAGCAGAGCTCATATTTGGCTTTGTGCTCTTTTAAAAAAGACGTGGTCTGTCACACAATTTGTTCACTCAAACATTACAAACTGTAGAATTTGATGCTGTTGTAATGATAGTATAATATAACTGTGCAACAGTTTGATTGAAAGTCAACCATTATGTCTTCAGCAGACTCAGGATGAGTTTTAAATGAAGTGTTCTTCCACCGTAGGTCAGCACTAAAAGCAGCAGAGCCGTACAGGGAGAGATCAGAGAGCGGCGGCTGTTCCTGGGAGCTGGTATGACGCGGCCTGAAGGATGGAGGATAAGGACAGCCGCCTGACAAAGCTGCTCATTGTTCCTCTTTATTAAAACCCCCATGAGCATGGCTTTATTTTAGATATCTGCATCATCATGGAGCAAAAAAAGAAAAGAGGACACTGACTCAGGAAAATACCTCCGCAGTCACAACACTGACTCCGTGTCCAAATAAAACCTCAGTGAAGGCTAATCAGACCACAAATTACATCATGAGGGCTGTAATGAGAGCACTGACTGAAGAGAAGGCCGTCATTAGGCTGCTGGACTCAGAGCTAAACACTTCCTGCTGAGTTATCTTCACGTTGATATGTGGAGTATGTATGACAGAAACTAACTTTAGCTGCAGAGGAAATGGGAGGGAGAGCCGTGTCTTCAGGGTCAAACAGGCATGAACAGACAAAAAAAGTTACTCAGCCTTATTTTTTTCTTGAGGAAGGAGGAATGGTATGCACGGTGCCACGGGGGGGGACTTATCTGCTAAAGAAATACACTTAAAGAGAGAAGAAATCGGTGGAACTGGGTGCAGCAATAATGAGGATGCCCATTAGGAAGATAAGCCCAGAGCTACTTCAACTTCACTTTTGAAGCTGCCGAGTTGGAGATAAAAGGATCAGAGCAGTGATTCGAAGAAGATCAGAAGCAAAAATGACACTCAAGAAGAAAACGCTGCTGCTCGTTGCTCGGGGGAAAAGCAGATCCTGAGTGATTTCCAGATTTATCTCTCGCCGCCCAAATACTGAGGTGTTTTACTTCAAAGATTAAAAAGGATAATCGACTGTGCAAGATGTGCTTCCACAGATGTACTACTTTTCAGCCAAATAGAGGAATATGAGGATGAAAGAGTGAGTCCAGCTTTTAAAAACAGAAGGACAGGAAACTCAGAGATGATCCCTCTGAAGGGAAGTGTGCATCAATCTGGCCGGCTGCTCAAATAATGAATTTTCTTGGGAGAGACAAAAAGCAAAAAGCCTGAACAGTGAATCGTTTCATACAGGCCAGATTGTCCATTGTGTACCTGCTGCTTTTTGCATTTGCTCTGAAAAAGG